>QJPP01006114.1:0-24289 GCA_003996215.1 Jaltomata sinuosa | reverse complement strand
GAATGGAAGCTGTTATTATAAGCAAACTCCGCCAAGGGAACAAACTGATCCCAAGAACCTCCAAAGTCAAGAACACAGGCCCGAAACATGTCCTCCAAATCTGAATGGTCCTCTCGGACTGGCCATCTGTCAGGGGGTGGAAAGCGGTACTAAGATGAACCTTTGTACCCAAATCTTACTGAATAGCCCTCCAGAACTGAGATGTGAACTGAGTGCCGCGGTCTGAAATAATAGAAGCTGGGACCCTGTGCAACCAAACAATCTCACGAAGGTAGATCTGAGCTAACCTCTCTGCGCCATAAGAAGTCTGAACCGGCAAGAAATGTGCTGACTTAGTCAGCCTATCAACAATCACCCATATGGAATCAAACCCATGAAAAGTACGAGGCAAACCAACAACAAAGTCCATAGTAATCCCTTCCCACTTCCACTCAGGAATGGGAAGTCGCTGCATCAAACCACCAGGTCTCATGTGCTCGAACTTAACCTGCTGACAGTTCAAGCACCGAGATACGAAATCCGCTATATCCCGCTTCATACCCTCCCAGGTGTAAAGCTGCCTCAAGTCTCTTATACATCTGTTGTTGCCAGGGTGAATGGAGTATCTATACAATGTGGCCTCGTGAAGTATCAACTGAATCAAAATCACTAATCCTCGGAACACAAAAGGCATCTATAAAAACCTCAAGAACCCCATCCTGAATCGAGAGTAGCCCGATGGTCTTCACCCTGAACAACCCGATTCACGAACGTCACACAACTGTTGATCCTCAAAACTGACAGCTCTGAATCTGAATCAATCAAAGTAGAAACGAACCTCAACACTGGCGAGAAAACTCTGCTAGGATCCGACAAGTCAAGCTAACTAACGTTGGTTAGCCAAGACTTGGTGTCCAAGGCCAGATGGTCGCTTCTGGGAAACTTGAAAGAGAAAAGCTAGAGCTACCCAAATAACTTACAACTGCCTTCCGACTCAAGGCATCCGCTACCACGTTTGCCTTGCCCGGATGATACAGAATAGTGAAGTCATAGTCCTTCAGTAACTCGACCCATCTCCTCTGTCTCGAGTTCAACTCCTGCTGACTCGTGATATACTGAAGACTACGGTGATTGGTGAAGATATCATAGTGAACTCCATATAAGTAATGCCTCCAGATCTTGAGCGAGAAAACTACCGCCGCCAATTCTAAGTCATGAGTGGGGGTAGTTGCGCTCGTGAACCTTCAGCTGCCTCGACGCATATTGCTACTACTTGACCTGCCTGCCATCAACACACAACCAAGACCAACCCCAGAGAAGCATCACAATACACGGAGAAGCTCTGACCCTCAACCGGCAAAGTTAGAACTGGAACTGAAGTCAATAAGGCCTTAAGCCTCTGGAAGCTATCCTCACACTGATCCGACCGCTGAAATGGGATGTCCTTCCTAGTCAGCATAGTCAAGGGTGCTGCTAAGGAAGAAAATCCCTCAACGAACCGTCTGTAGTAACCTGCTAACCCAATAAAGCTGCGAACCTCAGTAGCAGTAGTAGGTCTAGGCCACTCACAAACCGCTGAAATCTTTCCCGGATCAACCCTAATCCCATCCTTAGACACCACGTGCCCTAGGAATGCAACTGACTCAAGCCAAAACTCACACTTTGAGAACTTGGCATAAAGCCGATGATCTCTCAAAGTCTGGAGTATAACCCTCAAGAGCTGCTCATGCTCATCTCTACTACGCGAGTATACCAAGATGTCGTCTATAAAAACTATCACAAATGAGTCCAAATACGGGCCAAGAACCCTGTGCATGAAGTTCATAAAGGCTGCGGGGGCATTAGTCAACCCAAAAGACATCACCAGAAACTCATAATGGCCATAACGTGTCCTGAATGCTGTCTTAGGGATGTCCTCCACCCTAATCCTCAACTGATAGTAGCCGGACCTCAAATCAATCTTTGAAAATACGACTGAACCCTGAAGCTGGTCAAACAAATCATCAATCCTCGGCATCGGATACCTATTCTTCACTGTCACCCTATTCAGTTGCCGATAATCAATACACATGCGCATCGACCCATCCTTCTTCTTCACGAAGAGAACAGGAGCGCCCCAAGGTGACACACTCGGTCTAATAAACCCCTTAGCTAACAGATCCTGGAGCTACTCCTTAAGCTCCCTCAACTCAGCAGGAGCCATACGGTAAGGAGGAATCGAAATGGGCCTAGGTTGCCCTGGCTCCACTTCAAGTAGCAAAATCAAATCTCTCCTTCAGGTGGGAAGGCCTGGCAGGTCTGTAGGAAACACATCAAGGAAGTCTCTAACCACAGGAACAGACTCAGGAGACGTAGGGTCAGCACTAGCATCTCGGACATATGCTAGATAAGCTAAACACCCACGAGAAATCAACTTCCTAGCTCGAAGACAATAGATGATCCCAGATGGTGCATGGCTAACAGAACCCTGCCACACAACCGGGGATACACCGGGCACAGCTATGGTAATGGTCTTGGCATAACAATCCAAAACCACACGGTGAGGGGATAACCAGTCCATGCCCAGTATCACATCAAAATCTAGCATATCAAGAATCATCCAATCACCCCAAGTCTCTGAATCACCAACAGATAACATACAGGATCTCACAATCCGATCCACTACTAAAGAATCTCCTACTGGGGTCGAAACAGAAACAGGAACAGATAATGGCTCACTAGCCAACCCCAAACAAGGCACAAAGTAGGTAGATACATATGAACAAGTGAATCCAGGATCAAATAAAGCCATAGCAGACTGATGGCACACAGAAATCGTACCTGTAATCACAGCATCTGAGGCCTCTGCCTCTGGTCTCCTAGGGACCGCATAAAACTGACGACGACCTCCACCTACCCGACCGCCATCCCTACCACCTGCTCTGCCGCGTGGAGAACCACCTCTACTCTGACGACCACCCCCTCGAGCTGGGGGATGAACTACTCGTAAAGGCTCGGCCAACTGAACTGTACCCTGCTGAGGGCAATCTCTAGCAAAATGACCAATCGCACCACAAGTAAAACAAGCCCCTGACGGCCTACTCAGTCGAGATGGACACGCAAATCCCGAATGACCACCACGACCTGATGCCCCAGAAACTGTACCCCTCGAAGACTGGTCGCTATAGCCCTGATGGCTGCCCTGACCCTGCTCGAACTGGGTACTACCGTAAGTCTGAAGGGAAGCCTGAATCGGTCGACTGGACTGACCCTGGTACTGTTGTGGCTGATAACTCCGGCTCCACTGGCCAGGACCTCTACCGCCATATCTGGAACCACTATAGACACCCTGATATCGAGGCCTCTTATCTTTGGGCCCCTGATCATGTCACTGTAAGTCCTCCACAGTGCGGGCATAGTCTACAATAGCCTGGAATGACCGACCACTGGCAATCAATATCTCAGCTGGCTGCCTGATCTCTGGCCTCAAACCTCATACAAATCTGCGAACCCTATCAGCCTCGATAGGAATGATCATAGCTCCGAATGGTGCTAGCTGATGGAAACGGGTCTCATACTCCGAGATAGTCATAGAACCCTGTGTAAGGTGAGTAAACTGTTCCCTACGACGCTCACGATCACTCTGAGGTATGAACTTGGCCATAAAGGCCTCATAAAACTCAAACCAGGTCAAAGGAGGTGACGATGGTGGTCTACAAGCAACCTGGGCCCTCCACCATAACTTCGTTGGGCCCTCCAACTGATAGGTAGTATAACCAACCCCGTGAGTCTCCAACAAACCCAAATGATGCAACATCTCCTCACAGGTAGGAATAAAGTCATGTGGATCCTGCCCAGAAGTACCAGCAAACCTCGGAGGTGCTAACCTCAAAAACCTACCCAACGCCTTCTGCTCTGACTCTGTCATAACTGGGCGAGGAGCAAGAGGCTGTGCAACAGATGGAACCGGAATGACCTCCGCACGGGGAGCCATAGTAGCCGGCTGCGCTCCTGAGCTCTGTGCACCCAGGGCTTCCCCCTGAGTGGATGTCTGCGCTACCTCAGAAGGCCACTCTCCAATCACACCCAAAAGTTGTAATAGTAATGCCCGAATATCTGGAGATTGAGCTGCGGCTGGAGCTGGCACAGAAGTGGGCACTAGAGCTGGTACTGGAGCTGGAACTGGGGCTGGTGGTACCTGGGCTGCCCCCTGATCAACATGCCGCTCGGGATTTATCTCCACTCTAGCAGCTCTAGCAGGTGCCACTGATCGAGGGCGTCCTCGACCCTTAGCTGGAGTGGGAGGCTCATCTTCGCGTGATGCCGATGATCTCGTACGAACCATCTGTGGAAGAATGAAGTAGAACAAATGAGATTTCCAGAAACTTCAAGGGTTGTACGCACGACACAGAAGCAATGAAAGAGTCGAATTTCCTAAAATGCCACTGTAGCCTCCCAAAGATTGAGTATGGACGTCTCCGCCCCGATCCGCAGGACTCTACTAGACATTGGCTCCTATACCGATGACACCGGTGAACCTAAAGCTCTGATACCAAGTTGTCACGACCCGATTCCTCGGTCATGATGGCACCTACAACCCTCGGTAGGTGAACCAATCCCCGTAGCCCAGAACAGCTAGTAATGGGCTACTATTTAACAAATAAGAGAACAAGACGAAGAGAACAGATAAAAGGACTATAAATATATACATGTGCGGAAACTAAACCAAACCCCAAGACCTGGTATCATAGTATAGAGCCAAACTACATACATGGAGTGCAAATAAACCAAAACTATATATACAGATGTCTCTGAATGGTAATAGAGTACATGAAGCAAAAGATAAACTAAAGCTAAGCTCCGATCGCCAAGAGCTCACCCTCAGCCTGAAGTAGTCCCCAACAGATCTCCAAGCACGAATCACAACGATCTAACGGCGATGGCCCACGCTAGGATCTGCACCCAAAGATGCAGGGGGTAGGGGTGAGCACCAAATGCGAAGCATAAGGTACCCAATAGGTATCATAGGCCGACTGGGCACATATAAGATAAAAGCGTAGTAATAGACAGAGTAGAAGCAAGTAGTCACAAAAATCAACGGAAGGTACACAGGAACTAGCCTAGAGGGAAATCAACAGAACCACATATGAGGCTAGTAAGCAGAATATACACACCATAGGCACAGGTGAAAGTAAGAAATAACGCACCTGGGGTCCTTGCAACAACATTGTATACAAAATAAGTTTACGAAATGGACGGTATACCGGTAACCTCAAGTGTAAGAAGAAGAGAGAAAGAGTAATGATAGACATGCTCAGAGACATGAATCAAATATCACGCTAACATTAGGTATGATCCCATTTTCCAACTAGGTTCAAGCTAGGAAAAGGAAAGATCATTCTCAAATCTCACGTATAGGCAAATGGCAGGAGGCCCAGAATTGTTACATGCTCTTTCATCTTCCTAGCTCTAGAAATAAAGGGAACCATGCAGTCTGATCAAACCCTAGGTTTTTGGTGTAACCCCAGGGATGAACAAAAGTGGTGTGCATACCACCCACGCCAAAGGGGGCATACCACCAAAAAATGCACTACGGTAAGGGTTAGTATTCTTGAAATGATCAACAGTGGGAAAATTAGCCACATGTGGGGACCTGACTCCCTGCTAATTTGCAATAGGGTGAGGCCAAAAATGACAATCACTCAGAATAACTTGATTCGCCAATATGACTTCACCATCTTTTATGACACATACCTCGACATTTACTTCAAGTTGGTCCTCACTAGTATCATTGAGCAAATTGAAAGAAAGGCGGGAAAAATGTCCCGAGCTTGGCGCAGTTGCAAGGAAATATGCCTCTACCATGCGGGAGATGGAGGGCATGAAATAGAGAATTATCGCACTTTCAGGATTGACCTTGAAGATCGCATAGACGCAGGAAGGATCCAGATTGAGTTTCCACCCTATTATCCTTGAAAAAGAAGATCAAGAAGAGTCCAGAAGACCCGCCACTATCCAAAAGAATCTTTAAAAGTAGTGAAGTTATTGTAGTTATTTCCTTTTATCGTTTTTACTTTTTCCTTTGTAATCAAGAGATAGTGGAAGAAATAAAATGGAAAGATATCCCTTTTACCCATTCGAACTACGTAGGGCCTGAATTTTCCTTCGTGAAATACGTAGGCAGCCTTCAAGGCTCGGCCCCTATCTTTAAGAAATTTTCATTTACCATTTTTACAAGGATTTCAAAAATTCAGAAGGTACAACAAACAAAGATGCTACAATATCAACAAGTCAACCTTCCTAAAAAGTCCACTTACCCAAAATTGATGGGAAAAATCCTGTCCGTCGAGACTTTGAGTCAAAACTACTCGTAGATCGATTCTCCTTGACGAAAGGGCAACTTTTATGTGTTTAAAGTAATTTTTATGTGTTTACTTTTAGTCACATATCTAATATTATTTATCACTGACGGAATCTAACATATTGGCCTTTGATTTGTTTTTCATTTTTCAATAGGTAATAGAAACTGATCTATATTGACAAAACTGGCCAAAAATCCCTACTTCACCCGCTCAAAGGCACGAATAGATTCCCCCTCTAACCCTCTCCTTTCTAAAGGGAAAATGATTGATAGTGAAGAGGAGAATGTTTTGCCCGTGAGAGACGGTATTATCGCCGAACAGAGTGAAATGATTGCTGAACTGGCAAGGAAACTAGAGAAGATGCAAGAACAGGTACAAAAAGCCAAAGATATGGCTAGCTTGGCTATTGCTGCCAACACTCCAACTCTGGGAAACTCTCAGCCCCCGCTCCATATTCCTCCACTCAACTCTCCATTTTCTGAAAACCAACCAAGAAATATCCTTCCTACCTCCGCGCCCAGACCTTCCAACGAACCTCTCTCCAATAACCCTCCTTATATCGGATCCTCATACCAAATCCATACTCCTCCTGTCCAGCACACTAACCTGAGTAACAACCTACGTGCCCACCTTCTACAAAACCTCCCTCCAAACTATCAAAATATGCCACCAAATACCTACAACTCTCAGAGTAACCATCTTAATATTACTAACCCTCAAAACTATACGCCTACATACCCAAATGCCATCCCACATGTCCATCCTCCACTTGTCTA
This sequence comes from Jaltomata sinuosa, assembly GCA_003996215.1. Taxonomy (NCBI): domain Eukaryota; kingdom Viridiplantae; phylum Streptophyta; class Magnoliopsida; order Solanales; family Solanaceae; genus Jaltomata; species Jaltomata sinuosa. Next base: position 17,193 of record QJPP01006114.1, on the reverse strand, counting down.
GAACTCGCCACCTCCTGCCTTTCATGCTATGGTAGAACCATACAACGCTCTCCAAGAAAGCCCTGAGCTAGATCACTACGAGGAGAAAGAGAAAGAGTTGAAGGCCACATAGAAGAAGCATGAGTATGACATGGCGCAAATGAAGGAAGAGATAGCCAGGATCAAGGAGTTTCGAGGCTCATCCTATGAGAAAGGCTATGACTATGATGATCTCTATATCCATTCCGAAATGGACCTGCCAAATGGATTAAAGGTTCCCAAGTTCGAGATTTTCAACGATGTCGGGAATCCTAAAGCCTAACTAAGAAGCTATTGCAATCAAATGGCCGGTTCCTGCAAGAATAACGCTACGTTAATGAGGCTTTTCAGCTGAAGCCTAAGCAGAGAGGCTTTAGAATGGTTCACCTCTCAGGAACTGAAGAAATGGTCTAGGTGGAGTGATCTAGCCCAAGAATTTTCTCAGAGGTTTGCATATAATGGGGAAGTCATCCCGGACCAGTATTCTCTAGGTCGCATCAGACAAAAATTGAATGAAGACTTTAAAGACTCTGCCTATCGATGGAGGAAGAAGGGGGAGAGAGTTCGGCCTCCCATAACAGAAGAAGAGATAAGTGCGGTGTTTATGCGCTCTCAAGAGTCAGAATTTTATGACAAGATGATATCAGCAGTTATAGCCAAGTTTGCCGACCTAGTTAAAATCAGTGAAATTGTAGAAGAAGGTCTTCAAGTGGCACGATCGCCAAGGCCCCATCTTCCTCAGGATCAACAGGACTTCCCAGGAAGAAAAGGGAAGAAGTGTTTTCGGTATCTTCCAGTCCCAGCACAAAACCAAAGAAGCCCTTTGGATCCAACCATAAAATATCACTTGTTCCAACCACCCCTCCCCCAGCTCCATAAAACCCTCGACCAATTTTCTATACTCAGCCTATTTACCAAACTTCACAACAAAATGTTCAACCCACTTACCAAGCTCCTCCCCAAAACTTTCAAGTGTATAAGAAGGCTCTCGAGAACCAGAACAATCACCAAGTTCCACCCCTGCTAATATCAATCTCCCTCATCCAAATCTAGAAAAGAAAGTGCCTCGAACTTACACCCAGCTAGCTGAAACGAAAACTCAGTTGTATGAGAGATTGAAGGCCATCGGGTTTATTCAGCCCATTCAACCCAAACTAGGCAATCCTGACTCTCGCTTCTACAAAGCTGATCGACATTGTGCTTACCACTTCGGAGGTTCCAGACAAGTACCGAAGATTGCATTAACCTAAGGCATAAGATTCAGGATTTGATTGATCAAAGGGTGGTCACATTGCAGACAGCGCCACCAAATGTTAACAACAATTCGCTCCTGAATCACGGAGGAGCCGCTGTGAATATGATTGAGATAGAAGAAGACTAGATCATGAGTAAGTCCATAGTGCCAGCTGGTTTTAAAAAACCATACGAGTTAGAGAAGTTTGTGGCTGCTTTGAGTATCACAAAGAAGTCATAATTCATTGTGGTGGTAGCACCTCAGCAAGCTTTCGCTTTGGTACTAGCGGAAAATGAATTCATAGTTGAGCCTATCGCGGCCTATGGTATAACAAGGTCAGGAAGATCTTATATCCCCGATGACCTGGCGAATGATGCTTACAAAAAAGACTAGCAGAAGAGACCAATCACTGAAGGTGAAGCGGAAGAATTCTGGAGAAGAATGCAGTCAAAGGAGTACTCCATTGTGAAGCATTTGGAGAAGACCCCTGCCCAGATCTCTATTTTGGCGCTACTCATGAGCTCCCAGTACCACAGATAGGAATTGATCAAATTCTTGAACGAAGCTTATGTACCAATAGGTACTAGTGCAGAGAATATGACCGCCATGGTAAGCCGAGTCCTAGGAGGTCATCACATTTGCTTTAGTGATGATGAGTTTCCTTTTGAAGGCATGATGCACAACAAAGACTTGCATATCACTATCAGGAGTCAAAAGAAGATTGTGAATAGGGTATTAATCGATGATGGATCGGTGCTGAACATCTATCCATTGTCCACACTGACTCGATTGGAGTATGATCTGGGAAAGATTCGCCAGGGCAGGGTCAACGTAAGAGCTTTTGATGGAGGTCAAAGGGACACTATTGGAGAAGTTAGCCTGTACATCCAAATGGGACCCGCCGAGTTCTGTACAGAATTCCAAGTCATTGATATTACCACCAGTTATAACTTGCTTCTGGGAAGACCATGGATCCATGGAACTGGAGCCATACCATCAACTTTGCACGAGATGGTAAAGTTCATTTGGGATGAACATGAAGTGGTGATCAACGGAGAAGGAAGTCACTTGAGCCACCCAAATGGTTGTGTCCCTGTGATTGAAAAAGTCCCGAGGGGAAGCAATTTCTACACCGTAGAGATCTTCAATGCCACTAGAGAAGATCTTTCTCCTTAAATTCCCATGCCACCCATCTATAAAATGCTCACGATGATGATGCTAAGGAGCGGATACACACCAGGTTTTAGGCTGGGAAAGAATTCCAATGGTATGACAAAGCCTTTAAGCATCCCTGGACAGATGACCAGGCATGGACTAGGGTATATGTCCTGAGGGGACAAGGAGAGAGTCGACGAGAAGAAGCAGTCAAGACTACCTAAGCCATTCCCTCACTTATATCAGTAATTCTCGGTTCATATTGGTCCCCCAAGCGATGGTTTAAAGAATGGAATAGGAGATCTGTTCGAGGAATGCGATGCTATAACAGATGAAATCCCTGAGGCAGCCACAATTAAGGATGCCAAGCCTGGCGAAAAGCTGTAGAATTGGGTTGCAACTCCCTTCGTAACTCTCTGCTCAGCTGGGTAGATAAAGACACTATTTTTTGAAAAATCGGTGATGGTCCAGTTCAATGAAAGCCTCTTTATTTTGAAAATGTTTACTGTTCAAAATTTTTTTATATTTACTTGTTATTATCTAACCCATTTTATTTTGGTTTCAGAATAATATGTTAAAACTTGCCACTGTCATGTCATGTCAAGAGCTTAACGAACAAACTGAGCTAGATGATGATGATTTCAAGGAATATCACGAAGAAACTATAGTTCCTGAAGAATTAACAGAGGAATTAAAAGACTTTGAGAATCGAGAAAGGCCCAACCTAGAGGAAACTGAGACGGTCAATCTAGGAGACGGCCAGGAGGTCAAGGAAATAAGAATTAGTGTCAAACTACTCTGGGAGTATATCGACATATTTGCTTGGTCCTATAGCGACATGCCAGGTTTAAGCACAGACATAGTCTCTCACGAATTTCCTATCAATCCAGTGTTTGATCCGATCAAGAAAAAGACTCAAAAGTTCAAGCCTGATCTAAGTCTGAGGATCAAAGAAGAAGTTACTAAACAGATACATTCTGGAGTAGTAGAGGTCACGAAGTATCCAACTTGGTTAGCTAATATTGTCCTAGTTTTCAAGAAAGATGGAAAAATTAGAATATATGTTGACTATCGGGACTTGAACAAAGAAATCCCCAAGGATAACTTTCCATTGCCCAATATCCACATTCTTATCGACAACTGTGCAAAGCATGAGATGCAGTCATTTGTGGATTCTTTTGCTGGGTACCATCAGATCCTAATGGATGAAGAAGATACAGAGAAAATGGCCTTCATAATACCTTGGAGGTGTTTACCATTACTGGTAATGTTGTTTGGTCTTAAGAATGTGGGTGCCACTTACATGCGAGCCATGATGACTATTTTCCATGACATGATTTACAAAGAAATCAAAGTATATGTGGATGATGTGATTATCAAGTCCCGCAAGATTTCAAATCATTTAACTCATTTCAAGAAAGTTCTTTGATTGACTGCGAAAGTACAATCTGAAGCTGAACCCTACCAAATGTGCTTTCGGGGTACCGGCTAGCAAGTTATTGGGCTTTGTAGTCAGTAGGAGAGGTATCGAGCTTGATCCTTCGAAGATCAAAGCAATTCAGAAGTTGCCTCCCCCAAGGACCAAGAAAGAAGTCATGAGCTTTTTGGGAAGGTTGAATTATATAAGTCGGTTCATAGCCCAGTCAACGGTTATTTGTGAACCTATTTTCAAGTTACTGAACAAAGATGTGCCGACCAGCTGGATCGAAGAATGCCAGCAAGCTTTTGACTGTATCAAGAACTATTTATCCAGTCCACCGGTATTAGTTCCTCAAAGAGAAATAATTCCATTGTTGTTGTATCTGTCAGTCTCAGAAAATGCATTTGGGTGCGTCCTAGGGAAACATGATGAAAGCGAAAAGAAATAGCGAGCAATTTATTACCTGAGCAAGAAGTTCACTCCCTACAAGGCTCGCTATACTTTGCTAGAAAATACTTGTTGTTCTTTGACCTGGGTTGCTTAAGACATTATTTGTCGTTCTACACAACGTATCTCATTTCCAAAATGGACCTCCTGAAGTACATATTCCAAAAGGCCATGCCTACGGGAAAATTGGCCAAGTGGAAAATATTGCTAAGTGAGTTCGACATTGTATATGTGACTCAGAAAGTGATCAAAGGACAGGCCTTAGCGGATCACTTAATGGAAAATCCGGTTGATGAAGATTATGAGCCACTCCAAACTTACTTCCCAGATGAAGAGATTATGTTCATAGGAGAAGATATTGCAGAAGCATACCTTGGTTGGATATTGTTCTTCGATGGAGCGGTCAATTACAAAGGTTCGAGAATCATCTCGGTATCAGAAACTGGTCAGCACTACCTGGTGATAGCCAAACTCTATTTCTCGTGCACCAACAACATGGCCGAGGACGAAGCATGTATTCTCGGTATTCAGTTATCTATTAATATGGATATTCGAGAACTCTTGGTTATCGGTGATTCTTATTTTCTAATTCACCAAGTCAAAGGAAAATGGGCCGTGAAAAACCCCAAGATTGTGTCATATGTGAAGTTGGTACAAAGTTTGTGCAAGAGGGTCTGAAAGATCGAGTGGAAGCATATGTTGAGAATTCAAAATGAATTTGCTGATGCTTTGGAAACCATATCTTCCATGATTCAGCACCCCAATTAGAATTACATCGATGCATTGGTGATAGGTTTGAAAGAGAAACCTGCACATTGTGCTCAAGTTGAAGCAGAATCGGATGGAAAACCATGGTATTATGATATCCAGAGCTATCTAGAAGCCGGAGGATATCCCGAGGATGTGACCGCCAACCAAAATAAACCATCCACCGAATGGCCAACAACTTCTTCCTAAATAGAGAAATCATGTATAGGAGGACAACAGATCTCAAATTCTTAAGATATGTTGACTCTGTTGAAGCCACAAGGTTTCTAGAAGAAGTACATGCTGGAGTATGTGGGCCTCATATGAATGGGTTCACCCTATCAAAGAAGATCTTACGAGCCGGAAACTTTTGGATGACAATAGAAAACGACTGTAGCAAGTTCGTGCAGAAATGTCACAAGTGCCAGATCCACGGAGATTTGATTCGAGTGCCACCTAGCGAACTTCATGCTATGAGAAAACCTTGGCCTTTTGTAGCTTGGGTCATGGACGTCATTGGTCCCATCAAACCACATGCCTCAAATGGACACAGATTCATCTTGGTAGCCACTGATTATTTCACCTAGTGGGTGGAAGCTACTTCTTACAAATCCATAACCAAGAAGATTGTAGTTGATTTTATCAAGAGCAACCTAATTTGCCGATTCGGGATCCCCGAGTCAATTATTATCGATAATGGAGAAAATCTGAATAGTCACCTGATGAGAGAGAGATGTGAGCAATTCAAAATCACTCATCGGAATTCAACTGCATATTGTCCACAAATGAATGGATCTGTGGAAGCGGCCAACAAGAATATCAAGAAGATCTTGAGGAAAATGGTTGATAGCCATCAATCTTGGCACGAGATGTTGCCTTATGCTTTGTTGGGATACCGGACCACGGTCAAGAATTCGACCAGGGAAACTCCTTATATGTTGGTGTATAGCTCAGAAGCAGTGATATCCGCTGAAGTCGAAATACCGTCCCTTAGGATCATTCAAGAAGCCGGGTTGAGCAATGAAAAGTGGGTCTGCGCCCATCATAAGCAACTCATGTTGATTGATGAAAAAAGGATGAGCACCATATGCCATGGTCAGTTGTACCTACAACAAATGATTCGTGCATTCAAAAAGAGAGTAAGAGCTCGTATGTTTGCCATAGGACAATTGGTCCTTAAGAGTATTTTTCCCCACCAGGAGAAATACAAAGGAAAATTTGCACCTAATTGTCAAGGTCTGTATGTTGTCCAAAAAGTGTTATCTGAAGGAGCCTTGATTTTGTCCGAAATGGATGTCCAAGTGTGGCCCAAGCTGATCAACTCAGATGCAAGAGATACTATGCCTAAGGATAGGTTTTCTTTCATTTTCTTTCCCTATAATCGCACTTCCTAATTGTAATCATTTTTATGCTTTGTAATAGCTTAAATTTCCCTATCCTCTTTGTATGAACTATGTCTGACCTGAATTCTCAAGAATGAGATTTGTAGGCGGCCTTTGTCGGCCTCGGTCACCCCTTTATTTATTTCCAATATCCTCCCACTTCAAGTGTGGGAACTATGTTTGACCTGTCCTACCTCAACGGGATATGTAGGTGCCACAACGGCTAGATCATATCAACCAAGAAATTGAAATTGGGGAAGAATTTTCAAGAAAGGAATCTCAAAAATTCAGAAGACGAAGATTGTCCTCCAAGCAAATCGGAATACAGAATGGGCCGAAGGGCAAGTGAAACAAATTGCGAGAGAGAATCTCATAATCCCCACAGAGTGTCAGGTCTCTTCCCAATAGAGTAAGATTCATCGCACAACCTTTAACTGGGGAAGAAATTTTGAGGAAAACCTCAAAATTTGCACCAAGATTCATCCAGAGTTCAGGATTAAACTTCAAAAATTCCACAACACTAAGATGTTCAGAGTCTACTTCAAAATCCCCAGTCCGAGATGGGTGGATCCTCATCTAGGATGACAAAGGATCTCCAGAGTCTGCTAGCAGTATGTCAGAAATGTCAAAGCCTCGAGTAAAGGATAGTCATTAAGCTAACACATGACATGACGGGCAAAGACTTTTCCGAACTATCCTTTTTCAAAACCTTTGTTTTCCAAAGAAAGTGTTTGAAAAATCTTTACAAAAGATTGGTTCACTCATTTATAATTTGGTTTTGTCTTATGCCTACTATAACCCGGGGAGTCGAGGACAACGAGCACCCGAGAACGGGAAGCATCCAGAAAGGTAAAGCAAGGAGTTGAAGATCAAAGGAGGTCAACATAGATAAGTTTCGCCAAAAACAAACAATTTTTCTATTGATGCAGGTTGTCCTAAAAAAGTATGTTAGAAATCAGTGAAATCCCCTCGTTATCCAACGCGTTCAATGAAACGCAAACAAGACCAGATACCCCAAATTTGGTGATGCAAGCCGAAACAGTGGGAAGGAGCCCAAGAAGCAAAAGTCCTTGGAGCAGGCAAATCTTCTTATAGTTCACATAAACTACTAAGATAAAGAGAGATCGACAGCATCCTCGAGTCCCAAAGTAGACCAGGACATTTTGGGTCAACTTCAAAATTAGGACACCAAATGAGAGATCAGAGACGTTCTCCGCCAATCCCCAGCCAACCAAAAATCACCACGAACAGACGATGTCGAAAATGGTACTTATGGATGTCCCCAGAAATGGGCACGACCATTTCATTCACATTTGAAACAAAAGTTGTTTTGATTAGCTTCATAGACGTTGTCTTTAAAGTTTTTCAAGTTCGAATGTGGTCGCTAGTAAAAGCGAGGCTTCGTCTACTAATTGTTTGCCTTGAGCACAGGTACACAATGGAGTCAACAGGACAACGTAAAAACCAAAGGTGGTGTTTTCTACAACTGCTACACATACCATTGCATGATCATCTGCATTATTATCATATTTGCATGTCAAGAGGACCATGTCAAGAGGACCATATCATATTTGCATGTCGAGAGGACCATGTCAAGAGGACCATGTCAAGAGGACCATATCATATTTGCATGTCAAGAGGACCATATCATATTTTCATGCCGAGAGGACCATGTCAAGAGGACCATATCATATTTTCATGTCAAGAGGACCATGTAAAGAGGACAATCATCATCATTAAAACCGCAGATACATTTGTTGTGGATATTGTGTCCCTCTACCGACCGATTTCAAAGAGGATAAAATTTAGAGTCATCCTTAAGTCGCACTGGCTGCACGGGATCGACTCAAGAGCATATTCATATCCAACATCATGTAAGACATAGGAGTCTAACATTGAGGATATTTTCATTTGCATATTTATGCCGCATACATTTATGTATCCTTATCATTATGCCAAGTCCGACATTCAGCAAACTTATATTTGATATCGTGTGAGATGGAGGAGTCTGACGTTGAGGATATATTTGCTTCCTTATTATTATGCCAAGTCTAGCATCTAGCATATTCATGTCTGATATCGCGTAAGGCGACGGAGTCTAACATTGAGGATATTACTATTTATTATGCAAAGTCTCACATTGAGCATCTTCATATCCAATATCGCATGAGATGGTGGAGTCTAACATTGAGGATATTATTATTTATTATGCCAAGTCTGGCATCCAACATATTCATGTCTGATATCACGTATGATGATGCAGTATGGCATTGAGGATATTTATGCACTCTTCTTCGGAAGCGCCAATCGCCAGAAGATGCAGCTATATTAGATCATGTGGCAAAGGCCTTGTCACCTCCGATGATCAAATTATGTTTGCCATCAAGGCTGAAAGCATATAATCTGAGGGATGTCTATGAGACATCATCCAAGTCGGACGATGAATCAGATTTCCCAAAGTTGGAAGTCGAAGGTCATCTGTAAGCCAAAGCAGTGTCTGAAACTGGATAGTTTGCAAGATTTCCCAAAACTTGACAAACTAAGAGTTATCTATAAGATGCACCGATATCTGAAACTGGATAGTGTGCAAGATCACCCAAAGATTGACAGATCAAGGGTAATTCATAAGTCTTAATAATATCCAAAATTGGATAAAGTGCAAGACTACCAAATCTTGATAGTCTAAGGGTTATCTATAAGCCACGGCATATCCACATTGATATTGTGCAGGACTACCCAAAGGCTAGCAATTCAAGGGAAATCTGTAAGTCGCGTTACATCCAAGATCGGATAAAAGTGTAGGATTACCCAAAAAACTAGCAATTCAAAGGACATCTGTTAGCCGCCTCTGTCCAAAGTCGGGTGATGTGAAAGATTACTCAAAGTTGACAAGTTAAAGGCATCTGTAAGCTGCCTCTATCCAAATTTGGATGGTGTGCTAGATTACCCAAAGCCTAACAATTCAGGGAATATCTGTTAGTCACATCAATATGGGTAATGCATGAGATTTACCCCAAAGGCATATGCAAAAGACATTACCAATAGCCACAAAGTCTATCGCATTAAAGAGAATTCCACAAATGGTTGCAAGGACCATCACGTCAAACGACCACAAATGTCATCATATTCAAAGATCACCACATTCAACCGCCATAGGGTTGGATTATCTAACACTTTTATGCACAACTACGGGAATGCACAAAGTGTTCAAGTCGCAACAATGGGAATGCGCAAAGTATTCAAGTCGCAGATGAAAATGCGTAAATCTAACACTTCTAAGCCATAACAACGGGAATGCGCAAGTGTTCAAGTTACAATAACGGGAATATGCAAATCTAATAATTTTAAGCTACAACAATGGGAATGCGCAAAGTGTTCATGTCGTAACAACAAGAATGCACAAATTTAACACTTTTAAGCCGCAACAATGGGAATGCACAAAGTGTTCAAGTCACAGCAATGGGAATGCGCAAATCTAAGTCACAATAATGGGAATGCGGACCAGGAAATCCTATCCGATAGCCAAGAAGGCTATCATGTTTGATTGTCATGAAAATTGCTATTTCCTGAGACAAAGACAGGGAAAAGTGGCATCTTCTTCAAAAAATGACAGACGCGTAAAGATGAGGTACAAAGCTATCTCTCCTTTATTGAATTACTTTACTAATAACAATTTTATTTTGAAATATCACCGAGAACATCCAAGAGTGTGAAAATCTCGAATCAGAACAACAGGTACGAAACACATCAAGAAGATGTCATCACACAGGATTCGAAGGTAATTCAAGGATGAGGTACGGCAACGAAACTATCTCTCCAAAAAGAATTACTTTACCACTAACAATTTTTTTTGATATGTTATCGAGAACATCCGATAAGGATTAAATTCTCAAAACAAAAACCACAGGTGCGGACTACACCAAAAAGGATGCATCACAATGTGAAACTTTTTCTTAGCAGCAAACTGGGATATAGTCCGAAGAGGAATATAAAACTCTTTGGGCACGAGTTGAGAATTGATTTTCGCTTCAATTAAACCACACCCCTATCAGAAGTCATGTAGGTATTTCATATCGTTGGGGTCTTAGTTTTGCATCCGGGGTATTTCCTAAACTCACGCTGGAAGCAATATTCCCTCTTTTCAAATCCGAGTGATAGTACACCTCGAGCTTTGGGAATTATGTCCAGGTAAAATCTTATTTATGAGTGTGAAGCGCGCCATATTCATTGTTGATAGATTACAAGCCTCTTTTCTGTAGCTCAAATTATTCGTCCCTCATTCCCGAGCCAGAGATTGTCTTAACATAAAGATTACCTTCTCTACCGATTGAGTCAAACTACAAGCAGCCTGATTCCCTGATTCTTGGTATATGTAGGCAGACTCTATGTTTAAAACTCGGTTGCATTCCAAACTCCCTCCAATCCTCTTACTCCCCAGCTTTCCGGCCTTTCCTTGATTCAAGGTCCGGATGACTGTTGAATTTCTTTGAAAGTCGTGCGTAAAATCAAGTGTCTTGAACTACAAGTGACCTGAGTTCTCATGTAACCTGATATATGTAGGAAACTCAATACCAGTGTTTGGCCATAATTTCTTAAAATTCGTGCTAAAACCAATCGCTTCCGAAGGATGAACTAGTGGTCGGATAAAATTGGGATCGTCAATTCCTTTTGCCCAGGATTCATTACACTCACCCTACCCAAAGGGAGGGGCAGTTTTTGACACCTAATTTTTACCCTCCACATTACGAATTAATCTTGAGCCTTTAATTTTTTAAACAATTTTTGAAATAATTGTTTTTGTAAAAAAGGATAAGATATTTTCCAAATTAGTTTTATAATAGTTCTGAGTAATAATTTATATCTTTCACATTTAATTATGTGAAATTTATATAAAGTTTACTTAAAGAGATATTGAAAAGTTAATTTCATAAGAAAATCCTTTTAAAAGATTAAACGTTTGATTTTTCCTCTAAATTAATTCAAGCAAGAGATTAATTGAATAAATTAATTTTATAATTGTTAAAAGAGGTAATTCTACGTTAAATACAATAATTATTTTTAATTGTTTTAATTTATTAAAGTTCAAGGTTATTCTTAATTGATTCATCTTTATTTCTATTATAACCTAAACCCCTAAAATTATTTAAATCATAGTTGGATTTTCCTAATTTACTTTCAATTTGGCTAATTCCTAAACTCAAAATGGCCACATTTGCAGATTTTAAACCCTCTTTATAACTCCTTTATCACCAGCCAACATTTGGGCCAGCAACCCGCCTGATCCGCTGGCCCATTCCCTTTCAACCCATCTCATCCCACTACAACCCTTGACCCGGCCCAAACTCCTATACACCACTATACTCTTCTTTTTCCCCTCACAACACACAAAATGAACGACCCCTTATACATCTCTCTCTCTCTTTGTCTGTTCAATAGACAACAACAATAAGAAACGAACCCAGCTCACTCCTCCGTTAACAAGTACAAAATGACCTACAAATCTCTACCAAAATCACGCCCAATGTTTCCAAAATCCGTCCAAATCCTAGACGTTGTCTAGTTCTTGAGCTGTCAATATCCAAAAGCTTCTGGAAACTCCCTGAAATCAACAGGTGGCATCTCAGCATCCTCATCCCTAGAATCACGGTGCAAACCCCTCAAGATCATTGGTGTGTGATCAATTTTGTACCTCCAGGTACAAATGTGTAAGCATCAGGTGTTTTTGGGTTTTGATTTTCAAAATCCCTCAAAATCTTACCTGAAAAAAATCCCAAATTACCCCCCCCCCCCATTTTCATCCATTGGAACCCTAGAAATTCCATGTATAAACCCCTTTTGTTTACTGTTGAGGAGTGAGTTTTCAGATAGCAAAAATCCTGGAGAGTCTTTTTCTCTAATTTTTGGGAAAATCTGAGAAATTAAGGTGAAGGAAATTAAGAAAAATACTACTGTTCTTTGAGATTTTTTGGGTTTGCTCATTGCGTCTTGAAGGTTGAATTCGTCGAAAAGTCGACAGAAAAATTTGACTCGTTTGTCCCAGTTGCTGCCCGGAAAAAGGTAAATTTCCCTTTCCCTTCACTTTACTTCTCTTGTTCTTATTATAGTTGGTTGGTTGTTGAGATTTGTATGTTGGTTTGTTGTTGTTTATTTGGTCGTGTCGAGTTTTATTTGGGAATTGGCTGACTATTGTTTGTTCTATGTGATGAAGCAAATAATAGGTTGAGTTATTAGGGAATGGTTGAGCTTTTGGGAGAAGCTTTGAACTCACAAGGTTTGGCTTTTTCTCAGATGCTCCCAAAGATCCGATATCCCCCTTTGATTCCCCTTGGTTAGTTATTCCAAAAGTATGTGATTGATGTGTGTGATGCACGAGGAATATGAGAAGGATTTTGTTGATTGTATTTTACCTTGGTATGATGATTTTGGTGCTATTTTTGCTAACTGGTTGACATCTTCTTATTTTGGTGATAATACAAAAGTAGTTCTATGAAAAGAAAGTATCAAATCAGGTCCTTGAGAGCATTTCATAGTCACTGTTTCTTTCATTTTAGCATCACAAATTAGTTCTTTTAAGACATGATTCAGTTGTGCTTCATCTTCCCTTATTGCTATCTAACGAGATCAAAAAATATAGTTGAATGGGTCTGTTTTCTCCAATATTTTTGTAGTAGTTGAAACCTCTATAAGTAATTAACTCAAGATTGAATTCGTAGTATCTCATAGTATCTATCATTTTGAATCTGTTAAAAGGGTGAGGGTGAGGGTAATCTCCCATGTGATTAGTATACTGTTAAAAAATCACCCCGTTTTGTGTGTTTTTATCATGATGTTGCCCCTTCCCCTGCTTTTGAATAAATGATGTACACTTCTATTATTGATAAAGATGAAAATTTACTTGTGGAATAAACCAAACATGTGTTTATGACTAAAATCTTTGCTTTGTCTAATTTGTGGTTCTCCAATTCGTGTGCTCATTCTCAAATGAAAGCTCTCTCTCTCTCTCTTTTCCCAATTCATGAGCTAATATTTGCATTTGGTCAGATAAAGAGAAATTTCGTGTGGCTAAAGTGTTTGTACTATTTATGGAAATATATCCTTACGCCCTTTTATCCTAAACATTGGGTTTAAGTTATTATCTTGTTTAAAATTACTCCATGCTCAATTTGCCAAGCTTCGACCCTCATTGTTTGTGTTTACTTTCTTTCTTCGTGCATGATTGATTGGTTTATTCCTGCCTATTGCAAATACTAATCCTCTACTTTTTGTTTGTATGCATGAACATCTCCTATCGAGTCCAATTGGACTCTTACCTTGCATCTTCCTCTTTAGAGTCGATTGGTATACCCTGATATTCATCAGTATACCAGTTATATACAATAGTATATAAACCTTGGAAGCTAGTATAAACATTCAAGAAAGGAAGAGTGGATAAATGGAAGCTGATATATTGGTTTTTGGGAGCTGAAACAAGAAGTATATAGCTAATATACAAAATGTATACAGCTGATATACAAGTTGGAAAATGGACTAAGTCCATTAAATGTTAAGTCCAAAATTGGACAGGTTGGATAATGGGCCTGAAGCCCAATTTCTCTACCCTCCTCTTATTTATTTTATATTCGATTTAGTTTGGATTATTTTTAATTAATTGTGACTAACTCTTAATTTAATTCATCTAAGTAGATCCCTTAAAGTGTTGTCATTTCTAATTTTATCTTTGTTTTAGTTTTTCTTGTAAATTTGTTTTGTCCGAAACCTCGTCACTTAATTTAGTTGAGTTAAAAAGAGTAAAAGTCAGATCTTGATTGATTTTGCTAAAAATGGACCTTTTCAAACAAAGATGTTTTCTTACCCCTTTCATGTGTTCATTAATCTCCTTTAGGCTCTAATTTATTCACAACAAAAAGTTTTACACTAGATTGTCTCATTTAATCAAATTTTCCTTTCCTTATAATGAATTGGCAAAAATCTAGATCTTTTTAAAATGATTCTTTCTTTAGCTAAAAGTAGCTATTTTTTGCCTTGAATTGAATAATGTTCTCAAAGATCTTTCCTTAAATTTCTTTCAAATAATTTCAACTCTTTCAAAATCAGTCAAGTTAGTCAATATCATTCTTTGGTCAACGGTTTTCTGAACGGACAATCATAAGTGTCTTAAACCCCTTCTTAAGACGTTACTTGAACCCTTACCCATTTTCTCTAATTTTAAAGATTTATTTCTATTTTTAAGTCTTTAAAATTCTTTTAAGTTTTCTTAATTTCTTTATAAATATTAAGTGGCGACTATTGATAACGCTCAAAGTACCACTCCAATTAAGAAGCGTAAGCGATCGTTGTCAAATATAGAACCCAACAAAGGTTGGGGTCGATCCCACAGAGAATATGGTGAAAGTTAAGTCTTTAGTGAATTAGTTGACTAATGGTCAATAGTTTCCGGTAAATAAAAAGGGGGGGGGGGTTTGAGCGATCAATATACGAACAAAAACAAGCAATAATGTCTGAGTTTTAATCAATGTGAGAGTGAACTAGGGAAGTGTTCACCATGGCGTGGCAACAATCGATTCTAGGCGTAACAGGGTTCTTTCTATATGCATGTCACGATGTGATTGAACTAATGGTATCATCTAAACGTTTCTCAACCAAATAGATGAATTTACTTTTCAATTCTCTCGAACTTGAAAAGGTGATCTTTTAGATTTCAATCCTAAACATCAAGTAGATTAATCTAGTTACAGCATTAATCATAAGACGAGAGTTGGTAGTCTCAAATCCTCGTCGTTAATCAAGTTTCCCAGTTTTAATCTCTTTACTCAAGCAAATTAAACCTAGGCATGTTCTAATATTTGCAACCACTAGAAAACGTGACATAATGAATGATTAACAACGTGACAACATATATATTGAACCCAACGCTACCCGGAATCTATATCGCTACTTTAGCCATGGCTCCCACAACCCTAGTTGTAGGAAGTTTAGTTACTCATGCTAGAAGAAGAAGAGAAGAAAGTCATATTCATAATAAAGAGAAAAGATTCTTACAATATAATGAGAACAATCTTCAATTATCCAAGAACAAGAAAACAAGATCCCAAGAATGATTCAAGAACACGAATTCAAGACAAAGAAAACGTGTTTCTTGCTCTCCAATTTTCGCTCAAAAGTAGACTAAAAATCTCCTAAAACTATTGGGTGAACAACATGTAAAATAAACCTAACATAGGGTATTTATAGGAGTCCAGGAATTAAACCCAAAAACGTTTGGATTCCGCGTAACGCACTGTCTCACCTTGACGGTTTGGGTGACGGACCGTCACCACCTTGACGGCCCATCACGGTGGCCGTCACCACTAGGCGGTGGTGCTACCCCATCTTGATGGCTTGGGCTTGACGGTCTGTCACTCGGACCGTCACTCTTATCCAGAACGTCGTTTTGCCCGTATTTCCCTCCGTTTCCATGTTTGTCTCCCTTTCCTGAAAACATACCATAAAACATCAAAAACGACGACGGTTGCTTGACAACGTACGATTGTTCTTAGTTTAGAGGCGTCGAAAGTGAATGAGGTGTAATAATATCTGGCGGTACATTCTCAATCCCCCCTCACTTAGACGTTCGCGGTTGTCCTCAATCACGTATATCATAAAGAAACAATAAGATCGATCTTCAACTCAGAGATATAACACGACTCAACTACGTATGTCATTCTGCTAGCAACTCGTCAAGCGATGGTCAATTCAACATCTTATTCAATTTTAAATCAGCTCCCTCGTAGCACACAAATGTATGAAACACTACACTATGCAAGTATCCAGAACACTGTCATTCCGATTATGAGAACACAGTTTTACATATAGCGTACGCGCAGTCTTATCCTAAGCAGTCAATCGAAATACAAAATTTGGTGCCCTTGACCACAAAGAAATCCCACCACACAAGATTTGCGGACTAGGTAACGCTCACGACTCAACAAACGATTTTCAAAGCAATTGCACATGCGAATACCATTAGGCTGGCAGCCTTACTATTCTATTTCAGTTCTTCCAGAAGCACCGCTCAGGATCAGCTACAGAGACTTTGTTCTTGGCTTTGTAATTGAGCTTGGCAGGTGCAGTAGGATACATTTAGGGGTTAGTGACTAAGTATCCGTCCTGGTTTGAAACCACCCTGACCGTACTTATTACCACGAATTACTGTTCGTCTGTATCCATCTTATTACCTTCTTTGATTTCGCGTTCTCTCTATACAAGGTGCGGGCCTCTTTATTGTTGAAATTCGTTTTTATTACTTTTTCGAGTTCTTTTTTCATCCTTTTTTTTCTTTTCTTTTTTCTTAGGCACACACCGGCGAATTTTCATTCTATTCACAAACCAATTCTTCGTCCACCTCTTTTTCTTATCATTCCCCTCTATAGTAGCCACCCTCAACTTAGGCTGATTGCCTGGGTTGAGGTGCACAATGTCCAAGGAAGGACCAGGGCCAAAACAGGGTTTACCTCTATAGTAGCCACCCTCAACTTAGGCTGATTGCCTGAGTTGAGGTGCACGATGTCCAAGGAAGGACCAGGGCTAAAACAGGGATTCAAAGTTAAACCGGAATGGTGACAGGTTATTGAAAGAACAGGGTCACTTATGGCTCAAACAGTGTTCAAAAGGGATTATTTGCATTTGGGCGGTCTTATAGGTTAAGTGGACTGCACACAAAAAGGGCCTGTGATCCTTTCCTAAGCAACCAAACTTCAAACTTAACAAAATAGACCGGGCAAGTTCTAGATGCATGCACAGAGTAAGAATTT
>QJPP01006113.1:0-26239 GCA_003996215.1 Jaltomata sinuosa | reverse complement strand
TTCAACAAACTTGAAAGGAAGAAAGATTTGGTAGAGCCACACTCAGAACCCGAAAGACTATTTCATCAGCGGAGAAGGGCAGCAGCTCTGTACCCTATTAAGTTTCCAGAGGTAGCTGAAGAGGAGACAATCCCGTTAGTTGAACAACCCGAAGTTGTTATCGCAGAAATGGCAGCACCAAGGCCAATGCGCGATGTGGCAATCCCACTCTTGATCAATGTCACCAAAAGCATGCTGAAACCCGCACTGGGTGGTAGGTTTGAGCTAAAATAGAATATGATGCAACTTTTGCACACCAATGGCCAGTTATTGGGCTTATCACACGAGGACCCGTAGACACACATTCAGAATTTTCTAGAAATCTGTGATATGTTTGTTCCAACAGGAGTCGCAGTAGACTATGTGAGGATGACATTGTTTCCATTTTCTCAACTTTGGGAAGCGAAGAGATGGTTGAAAGCTGAACCGCCTATTTCCATCACTTCATGGGATGAGTTGGCTTGAAAATTCTTGTATCGTTTCTTTCCCTCTAGGAAGACAGCCATGTTAAGGAGTGAGATTCTGAGTTTTAGGCAGAAGGATGGTGAAAATCTCTACACAGTTTGGGAGAGATTTAAGGCCCTCCTTATGGCATGCCCTCATCATCAGCATAATAATGAAGTGTTGGTACATACATTCATTGAAGGGCTTGAGCCTCATTCAAAGATCTTACTAGATTGTGCAGCAGACGGGCAAGCACTAGAGAAGACATATGATGAGCTATATACTCTTCTGCAGAGGATGGCGCAAAGCAATTCTGAATAGAACAGTGATATTAGTAGAGCCAAACCTGAGAAGGTTGCCGGAATGCTTGAGGTAGATTCCAACACGACTTTATTTGCCAAAGTGGAGTCTATGGCTAATCAGATGAGCAACATAGCTACTGTTCTCAAAAAATTGGCTTTGGGGAATAATCAGGTGCAGATTAATGCAGTTCAGCCAGCAACTATTCAATTTTGTGACACCTGTGGTGGTGACCATCTATCGGAAGATTGTGCAGCAAATCCAGATTCTGTGAACTTTGTTGGTTATGCTCAGAGAGGTGGAAATCAGAACTATAGAAATGCATACAATGCAAATCTATAAAATAATTTGTATTATGGAAACAACCAAGGCCAGAATCAATTCAGGCCACAAGGACAGAATCAACAGTTTGCTGGAAATATTAGGCGTGCGGTCATACCTAGCAACATCGAAGACATGCTGAAGTCTATCATAGAGAGACAAGCTAAAAGTGAAGCAAAATTTAAAACAACTACAAAGGATCATGCAACTGCAATTCGAAATTTAGAGAAGAAAATTGGGCAGTTAGCTGGGGCACAGAATACGAGACCACAAGGTAGTCTTCCAGGCGATACTGACCCGAATCCAAAGTAGTTAAATGCAGTCACTACTCGAAGTGAGTTGGAGCTGAAAGAGTTGGAACCAAAGCAAGCAAATCCCAAGGTAGTTGAAGTTGCATCAAAAAAGGCTAAAGCTGGGACTGAAATTGAGGTGAAAGAAGATGAAATTATTGTAAAGCCTCCTCCACCTTTTCCACAGAAGTTGATAAATCAGAGAGAGGAGGCCGGATTCAAGAAATTTCTTGACCTCTTGAGACAGGTACACCTTAACCTCCCACTCATAGATGTCCTTCAAGGAGTTCCAAAGTATGCGAAGTATATCAAGGACATTGTGGCAAACAAGAACAGGCTGACCAAATATGCCACAATCGCTGTTACCAAAGTATGTACTTCTCAGATTCAGAACAGGTTGCCAACCAAATTGAAAGATCTGAAAAGTTTCACTATTGAGATCACCATTGGCCAGAAAGTTATAGCTCGAGCACTATGCGATCTTGGGGCAAGTATTAACCTTATGCCATCTTCAGTCTTCAAGAAGATGGGGTTGGGTAGTCCGCGCCCCACTATAATTGTTCTACAACTGGCAAACAGATCTTTAGCTAGACCTGAGGGCATTATAAAAGATGTATTGGTGCAGATTGGTTCATTGATATTCCTGGTGGAATTCGTGATCTTAGACTTTGAGCCAGACCCAGAAGTTCCATTTATTTTGGGACATCCGCTATTGGCTACAGGGAGAGCATTGATTGATGTTGCAGCAGGGCAGCTCACCATGAGAGCACATGACAAGGTGGAAGTCTTTAATGTGTACAAGGAAATGAAATTGCCTGCTATATATAAGGACTCATCAGCTATTATTGTGGTAGAGATAGACTCAAGGGTACCCCTCATCACTTTCTCTGATCCATTGGAGAGAGCCCTCACAGGGACAAATTTATATGGAGATGGAGCAGTACATGAGATGATTCAATGCTTGGAGGCAGCTTGTGCATTATCCAGTACTACTATGTTCGAGCCACTTAATAGACCATTGGCCCCCTCTCCTAAGCCGTCTATTGAAGAAGCCCCAAAATTGGAGATGAAGCCACTCTCACCGTATTTGAAATATGCATATCTGGGCAAAGATGATACGCTTCCAGTAATCTTAGCAACTGGGCTAAATGAAGTACATATTAAGGAGGCACTAGTAGTGTTGTGAAGAAGAAAGAGAGCAATTGGGTGGCATATGTCTAATATTCATGGTGTCAACCCATCATTCTACATGCAGAAGATATACATGGAGAAGGGTACAAGACTATGGCACAGCATCAGAGAAGATTGAATCCTCCTATGAAGGACGTTGTAAGAAAGGAGGTGATCAAGTGGCTAGACACAGGTATTGTTTTTCCTATCTCAGACAGCAAGTGGGTCAGCCCTGTGCAATGTGTCCCCAAGAAAGGGGGGATGATTGTGATAAAGAATGAGAAAGATGAGATGATTTCAACGCGTATAATCACTGGGTGGAGAATTTGCATGGATTATCGAAAATTGAATGAAGCCACCCGGAAAGATCACTATCTCATTCCATTCATTGATCAGATGTTGGATCGTTCAGCTAGCCAGGAGTACTTTTGCTTTCTAGATGGATATTATGGTTACAATCAGATAGCCATAGCACCTGAAGATCAAGAGAAGATGATGTTTACTTATCCTTATGGCACGTATGCTTTCAAGTGTATGCCTTTTGGGCTTTGCAATGCGCCGGCTACATTTCAGAGGTGCATGATGGCTATTTTTTCTGACATGGTGGAAGAGATTGTGGAGATATTCATGGATGACTTCTCAGTTTTTGGTAAGTTATTTGACACTTGTCTACGAAATCTGGATCGGGTATTGGCTAGGTGTGAAGAGACAAATCTGGTGCTAAATTAGGAGAAGTGTCACTTTTTAGTCACTGAAGGCATTGTCCATGGCCATAAAGTGTCGAAGGTGGGGCTCAAAGTAGATTGCGTGAAGATAGAGGTTATTGAGAAACTACCACCTCCAGTTTCTGTACGAGGGGTTCATAGTTTTCTTGGACATGCAGGCTTCTACAGACGCTTCATCAACGACTTCTCCAAGATATCCAGGACAATGTGTAAGTTGCTCGATAAGGAGGTAAAGTATGAGCTCAGTGATGAGTGTGTCAAAGCATTTGAAAATCTGAAGAAGCGCTTGATTGAAGCTCCTATATTGATTGCTCCAAATTGGGAGTTACCCTTCGAGCTTATGTGTGATGCGAGTGATGTGGCGGTTGGAGATGTGCTGGGTCAAAGAGTTGACAAGGTATTTCATTCTATATACTATGCGAGTAAGACTCTTGATTCAGCCTAGGTTAACTACACAGTCACGAAGAAGGAGATATTGGCCCTAGTCTTTGCTTTTGACAAGTTTTGCTCCTATCTTATGGGTACGAAAGTGATTGTATACATGGATCATGCTTCCATACGATACTTATTCAGCAAGAAGGATGCGAAGCCAAGACTGATTCGGTGGATTTTGCTATTGCAAGAGTTCGACTTGGAGATAAAGGACCGAAAGGGCACAGAGAACCAAGTGGCTGACCATTTGTCTAGACTTGAAGATTGGTCTCATGTGCTAAATGAAGAACGTATTAGGGAGGAGTTTCCAGAGGAACAACTCCTATCCCTTAGTGTTGCTGAGCTTCCATGGTATGCTGATCTTGTCAATTTAGTGGTGAGTGGGGTGTATCCCCTGGAAGCCACTACACAACAGAAGAAGAAGTTGTACCATGACTCTCAGTTTTATCTATGGGATGAGCCTTATTTGTTCAAGCAGAGTCTGGATCAAATAATTAGAAGATGAATTCCAGAAAATCAAGTGAGGGAGATCTTAGAGAGTTGTCATTCTTCTCCTTATGGGGGACATCATGGAGGAGAGCGCACCGCACATAAAGTGTCATAGTCGGGCTTCTATTGGCCCACTATATTTAAAGATGCGGTAGCCTTTGTTAAGAGTTATGATAAATGCCAGAGGACTGGAGCTATATCAAGAAGGCATGAGATGCCTTTGCAGAATATCCTTGAGGTGGAGATCTTTGATGTATGGGGAATTGACTTCATGGGGCCCTTCCCACGTTTCTTTGGCAATAAGTATATACTTGTTGCGGTGGATTATGTGTCGCAGTGGGTAGAAGCAGTTGCCCTTCCCACCAATGATGCAAAGGTAGTACTGAAGTTTGTCAAGAAGAACATATTCATGAGATTCGGTACCCCGCGAGCTATAATCAGTGATTGTGGGACGCATTTCATCAATAATTGGTTCAGCAAGTTTTTAGCTAAGTATGGGGTGCGTCATAAGGTGTCTACGGCATATCATCCCCAAATTAGTGGGCAGGTTGAAGTGTCTAATTGAGAGGTGAAGCAGATTATGGAGAAGACCGTGAATGCATAGAAAAAAGATTGGGCTGAGAATCTTGATGATGCACTATGGGCATACAAAATATTCTACAAAACACCCATCGGAGCTTCTCCGTATCGGCTTGTATATGGGAAGGCTTGTCATCTGCCAGTCGCGTTGGAATACCAAGCCTATTGGGCTATAAAGAAGCTGAATTTGAATGACGAACTGACTGGGTGGAAGAGACAACTGTAGCTTAACGAACTTGATGAGTTTGGGTTGAAAGCTTATGAGAATGCCAAGCTTTACAAGGAGAAAACGAAGAGGTGGCATGGAAAACATATCCTTCTGCGCTCATTTGAACCTGGCCAAAAAGTCCTCTTATTCAACTCAAAGATGAAGCTTTTTCCCAGAAAGCTCAAGTCTAAGTGGTTTGGACCGTTTGAGGTAGTGGGAATGACTCCGCATGGCGCAGTTGAACTCCAGAAGATTGGTGACACAGTTACATTCTTGGTGAATGATCAAAGGCTGAAGCAATTTTGGTCTGAAGATGTGGACAGGGAGAAAACCTTAATCACCATATCAGATGAGTGATCCTTGAGGTTGCGTCGTGCCGCGATGTTAAATCAGGTGTTGCATGGGAGGCAATCCAAAAATGTATTGTAATAGTTTAGGACAAGAATATAAAAAAAAATACAAAAATATGAGTCGTACCATGACCAAAACTAAGGCGCTAGGTGGGAGGCAACCCACCATTTTTCTAATAGTTTGTTGTTTTTGCAGGGAGATAAAGAAAAGTGCCAGCCACGGACGCCCGAAAATAGGTAAGTAACACAAAATTTGAGTCCTAGGGGTCTGGCGAAGCCTGAGTGCGCTGCCCCAGGGACCAAACTACCGCAGGGGTAGTTTGGCGCGATAGAGGCGCACCGCGCCTGAAGCTGAACTACTGCACGCCTCAATTGGCGTGTTTTGGGCACGGCGCCTCACATGTGTTTTGGGCAGGGAGTTCGGTCAAGGGTCAAGGGTCAACCGACCCAAGACCCAAAATCATGATCAAAAGTTCTTTTAAAAGACCACATGCCTAAAATTCCTCTTCATTATTTGCAAAGGAGCACCGCCCCACTCCTCTCTCTCCCAAAATTTTCCCCTTTTCCTCCATTGTTATCTTCCTCAAGCTCTAACAAAGTCCACAACTTCTCAAGGTAATTTCTTCCTTTACTCTCTAATGCTTTCTACTTCTTCTTTATGCTTTTCACATTCAAGATCTGTTGGTGTAATCGTTGTCATCTAGTTGGAAGAATTTAACAAATTTTCACCATTGATGAAAGCTTTAAAGCTTATAATACACCCACAAAAGAAAATTATTGTTTGTAGTTTGACTAATGTGGTGGATTTCGAATTTTATATCTTATTTTGTGTTGGGTCTTGAGTTATATAAGGCATAATGAGTAGTAAAAAGAGATGGGTCACCTTAATAACTTCAAGAAAATTCACATTAAAGTGTAGTGCAAAGAATGAAGGGGTGACCTTGAATAATTTTTAATGTTGAAAAGGTAGAGAATCCTTGAGAATTTTAGGGAATGTGCTTGTGTAAATGATTAGGTGGAGATGGTGTCTTAGGTTGACGGAACTTAAATTGTGCTGAAAGAGGGAAGTCTGAGTACCTCAAGTTGTCAACCTATAGACACTATTGCTAGAGAAATAAGTGTGGGGTTGTCATGATCCTATAAAACACTCATTTAGCTAGCTTTAATTGTACTGGGCTGATTTGTTTAATCTGTGTGTTGTAGGTACAATGCTCTCACGAGGGAAGAAACAGGTCACTGAAGGCACTAGGGTAAAAAGGCCATGAAAAGGAGAATCATCCGTTAGGGAAGCCCTTACAAACCTGTTGGGACTCCCACTACAATTTGGAAAGAGAACGATGAATGCGCGGGGGATCGACTGGTTTGAGAGCCAAAAGGAAGCTAAATACCACCCAGATACGCATGTGAATGAAGCTCGGCTACATGAAAAATTCCCACAAATCCATGAGATAGTCCACAGATTGGGCCTTCAGTACATCTTTCAGGACCAAGGGGATTGTAACCTCACTATGGTCAGGGAATTCTATGTTAGCTGGCAGACAGGGGAAGGCCAAAGTCAGAAGGTGGGGGTCTTCGGGAAGGTTATCCGGTTCACCAGGCGATTGCTAAATGAGTTCTTGGGCACACCGCATGTGGATACAACACCGTACCTGACAATGAAGGAGGACCCACCATTCAGAGACATACGACATACACTTTATGGGGTAGACTCCATAGATCAGTGGGAAAGAACAAAAGATACGCAGAGACATTCTACCCTTCACTATGCATACTTCAATCAGGAGGTGAGAGTTTGGCTAAAAATTATGTGTAGTACCCTTCTCCCATGCTGACACACCACTCAGGTAACTAAAGACAGGGTGGTGTTGGTATATATGCTCATAAAGGGGATACCGATCAATGCAACATCAGTACTAAGGCACAATATGGTCAAGTTTCGTGAGAACAAAAGGTGGCGCTACTGCCATGGGGGATTGGTGACCCGATTCCTTAGGCAATGGGAGGTTGAAGAAGAAGTGCATGACTTGGTTCCTCCGTAGGTCCCATACTTAGTGAGCAAACTGGCAGATGTGACTAACATAAAGCCCCACGGTGCTATACACGGGCCGATACTTTCAAATGTTGACCGACAGGCTCGTGATGAGAGTTGGATGGGGAGGATGTATGGCATGGTAGATTTGCAGTTGAGGATTGGTTGTCAGCTTGTGACCGAGGAGGAGATGTTGGCGTTGCATGCTAGATACCCTATGACATAAAGTGTGATGTACATGTGTAGGATGGGTCCAGCTTTTCCGGAGCCACTAGATGATGATGAACCTACAGTACACAACACTCATAATGATACGGACAATGAGGATGATGATGCTGGTACCGCGTTGATGGCGGTAGATGATCAAACAGCTGACCAGGATCAGGAATTCGTTCCTGATAATGATGAGGATGACGCTTAGAGGCCCAGGAGTTCCTTCTCTCACTCTCTACCTTTATACTTTGTTTTTGAAGCACTGAGGGCAGTGCCATGTTTTAAGTGTGGGGTGGAGAGTCGGCAGAGATGTACTTCCTTTAGTTTTTCATTGCTATATCTTTGGGTGATGAGGCATCGTGTGACTGGTTTTAGCTGATAGTTGATAGTTAGTTAGTATGTTAGTTTTATTTTCTTAGGTTGGGTTCCTCGGCTTTTGTTTTCGGTTCTTTTACAGAAGATAGTCCCTTTGAACCGGGTAGATTTTTTTGAGTTTTAGGATAAATCTTTTTTTAGAACGCGTCGTAGTAGTAATGACTGTCCCCGATGATGGATGGATGACGACCGTCTTAAGGGAAAATTAGTCATAGGATTGTAGGATTAGAAGCCTGTCCATTGGAACATATAAATCTCACTTGGAGCTTCAACTAGACGTCATGGGTAGTTCATAAGAATTCAAGCAAGTGACCAAGAACTTCACAAGAGACACATAGGCTCTTTAACTAGATTCAAAAAGTGTAGAAAACGGGCTTAATTGTGTGAGTGCACTCAAGATGTCTGTGTTTGAGCATGCAAGTGTGATATTTCTATACATGTATCATGATGCCATGTGTGTGTGAGCTTTTGTTCGGTTCTTGCATAGAATAGCATCTAGAACTTGCTCCTTGTGTGTGTGAATTGTACGAGCATGAATTTTATGAAACATGATGAAGGCATTTTCTTGAAAACACCCATTTGTTTGTTTCTTTGATGATTGTTTATCCCTACCTTGACATTACCATTAGTGAATCCCCTTTGAGTCTAGAAGCCTATTTCCTTGTTAAACCGCATTATGAGCCTATTCAGTTTGTTGATACCCCGTGAATTTGATCCTGATGAAACTCCCTAGTGCACTATGATTTCTAAAGAGTAGAGAACAAAAGGAGAAGGGTAGATAAAGGTTAAGGTGAGTGTAGTAACTATCAAAGATGTAGAGCCCGATTAAATCGTGCAATGTGCTTGTGGTTAGGTACCCAAAGAATTCAAAAAATAAAGAAATAGAAGAGAAAATTGGTAAAAGAGAAAAGAAAAAAATAAAAATAAAAAAATGAATAAGGGGTATGCTAGAAATAAGTATGTGACATACCGAGAGCAAAGAATAAATAGAAAAAGTGGTAGTACAAGAAATCATGAACATAGGAGAAACTTAAAAAGGAGGGTGAAGAAAAGAGTGAGAATGTAGTGTCATGTGCAATAGGGAAAAGAGCCACTTTGTACCGAAAAGTATCCTACCCATCCCGAAGCCGACATTACAACCAAATGAAAGTCTTTTTGATTCCATGACTGTGATTTCTTTATTGAATTTATTATACACTAAGGGCAAGCCTATGGCATGTTGTGATATGTAGGAAACATATTTTGAGAGAGTGAGAGTTTAAGTGATGCAAAGTGCCCCCTTTTGAAAGGAAAAGTGTGATTGTAAACAGGGGCAATACTAAATTGTGAGCGCACACATGACTTGTATTTGGTAGTGTTATTACTTGCATTGCTCACACATAGATATGTTGGCCCGATATTGTGATAAAGAGTCGGTTATAGAGGGTGTGTTGTTTCAAGTGAAAGGTCTTAAGAGCTAAAATGGGTTTGGAATGGGGATTGCTTAATGAACTACAATAGCATGATTAAAAGTGTTTAGTTTCTCACAAGTGTGGATGGAAAGTTCTCTAGGTATTTATGGTGAACCTTAGGATGGATGATAGTGAGTTGTTCGAGGATGAACAAAGGTTCAAGTGTGGGGTGGTGATGTTGGGCATTATTATATGCCCGTTTATCGTATTTTACCCATGATTACCTTATTTTTTGAGAACGTTACCTACTATATATTGTGTGTTTTGATCGGAATTGCTATATGTTTTACTAAGACACATGATTAGATATTTGCAGGTGAAATGACGTGGGAAGTGACCTTGGAAAGATGAAACGGAAGAGTAAAGCGTTGAAAGTGATGTAGCGGAATGCTCGGGAGAAAGCAAAGAAGAAAAAAATAGGCTGGGAGCAGCCGGACAGATGCCTGGCGCGGCGCCCCAGGACAAGAACTACCGCAACACTATCATGGCACCTTCCAGGTGCGGCGTGCCAGGAGGCCAACTACAGCGGGCTATCACGGGCGCATCCAGGGTGTAGCGCGCCAACTAAGTACCTAAGTGGGCGCAATGGAGGCGCAAAGCGCCAATGCCAAAACTACAACAGCTACATCCAGGCGCGTTACAGGCGCAGTGCGCCAAGCGCCATCCCGATGGATTTTTGGGCTTTTTCTATTCTGATTTCAAGAAGGAAAAGGGGTTATTTCCCAAACCCTATAAATAGAACCTTGGATGTTTTTTGGAGAGTTGCGTCATATGTTTTGAGAGCAAGAGGCAAGAACAGAGTTCACCATTAGGTTTATTTTCTTCTTCCTTTTCTTAGCTATACTTTGGATGAAAATAATTACATCTTTGTTTTTCGTTTGAGTATGAGTGCCTAAGAACCCTTGTTCTGGTGTTATGGCTACAAACGCATGACTATTTAGTATTGGAGTTGAGTTGATTGATCGTTTACCATTATTAGTTGTTCTTATATTCCTATTTTAGTATTTTGATGCTTGACCACCATTAAGATAAACATATAACTGTGTTGCGATCTCGAGAGAAGGATCAACAAGGTAGACCGAGGAATATAAGGAGCAAGACCTCTCTTTTATAACGTAAGGGGTAGGTTAACGACTAGGATAGAGATATACCTAGAACGCTTTGCTTGGTTCACACGGGAAGAAATATAAATGCTTTTGAAATATGATGTCACATCCCTGCTCAACGATGTAGTTTTTATGCTACTTTGAATAGGAAACTAGAGGCTCGAGAGACCATAGTTGTAATATCAACCTCGGAATCAACAACTAGGTGAACGAATAAGTTGATTCAAATGATTACTATTTAGGAGTACGTAATAAAGCTGTAACCCTGGAATTCTTTCTAAATTGGAATGAACACAATTATTATTTGCTTGCATTTTATTTTGTCAACTTATTTTAATTACTCATATACTTCAAGAACACATTCTTTTTACTTTCATACTTGGTTATTTTAGCTGTATACGATTAAAGTAGGATATTTGCTAAATCACAAGTCTCTTGGGTACGATATCCAGACTAACCAGTTCCTATTACTTGGATGACCACGTACACTTGCGTGTGAGTAGAAATCGCATAACATGAAGCGTAGCATTAGTTGGTAATTTTAGTAGTGTGGATCTTGGAATTGTTGGTGAACTTCTTGTTTTGGTTAATCGAAGGTTGCTCATTTGTGGTTTCTTGGTTTTCTTTAATTTTTCTCAAACTAGGGGTTGTGTTTGAATTATTGAATTCAATTGAAAGGTGGGTTATCAAGTCCCTTGTTGCCATAAATTCAAGAGTTTGAATAATAACCCACATATCCATCTTTTGGTTTCTTTCCTTCTTGTTCTTCCCTCTTTGTCCATTATCACATATAGTAGAACATCAAATACTTGTCTTGAATTATCAACATGTTCCTCAATAGTTCTACTATATACAAGTATGTCATCAAAATAAATGACTACAAACTTATTGATGAAGGGTTTCAACACATGGTTCATCAACCTCATGAAAGTGCTAGGGGCATTAATCAAGCCAAAAGGCATACCTAGCCACTCATACAAACCAAACTTGGTTTAGAAGGCCGTCTTTCATTCATCACCTGGGTTTATTTGAATTTGGTGATAACCACTTCTAAGTTCGATCTTACAAAAAACACTTAGGCACAAAGCTCATCCAATATGTCATAAAGACTAGGGATAGGATGTCGATGTTATTTTGTTGACGGCTCTACAATCAATGCACATACTTCAAGTTCCATCCTTTTTGGGAACAAGGATCACCAGTACGGCATAAGGACTAAGACAATCTTTGACAAGTCCCTTTTCAGGAGTTCATCAATTTGCTTTTGTAACTCCTCAGTCTCCTCTAGATTGCTTCTATAGACCAGATGGTTTTGAATTTGAGATCCGAGAACAAAATCAATTTGGTGCTCAATACCCTCAAAATTGGCATTAATTTGGCATCTCCTTGGGAAATAAACCCTCATATTCCTGCTAAACAGAAGACACGATACTAGATAAAGTTCTAGTATCTCGGTTAGCATGCAACAATAGGTCTATGTTTCCAAGGCACACTAGAAAGCATTCCTCATCAACACCCTTCAAATATTTTCTTGGCTTAGATATCATACACATCTTATAATTCTTTTTAGCCAAGCCTTCTCCCTTTTCTTGCACAAGTGTAGAGGTTTCACTAACTTTCTCCACCATTCTCATTATCTCTCGGAGTTCCTTTATGATCCGGTAATCTTTACTCACTTGATAGGGCGTTAAGGGAGCAAGAGAGAACTTTTTACCATCAAAGACAAATGAATACTTGTTGGTTCTCCCTTGATGTATGACATCCTATCAAATTTACAAGATCTTCCAAGCACTATATGGCAAGCAAGCATAGGTATAATATCAGAAAGAACTTTATCTTGGTATTTACCAATGCTAAATTTAATACTTACTTGCTTGAGGACCTTTATTTTACCACTTTTGTTGAGCCATTGGAGCTTGTAAGTAATAGGATGCTTCTTTGTAGGAAGTTGCATTCGTTCTACCAAAGTATCACTCACGACATTAGTGCAACTCCCACTATCAATGATCAAGGCACATATCTTGTCGAGAATCTTGCACCTAGCATGGAACAAGTTTTCCCATTCATCAAGCTCCTCTTTTCCAATATCTCCCATGATTCGCCTCACAGCGCAAGATAAGCTCACATTTACTTATAATGTCTCATCATCATCACACTCTAGAGGAACTCCTTTATTCATAAGGCATGCAAAGTTTGGCCTTTTTTCTATCTTCTCATCATCCAAGGGTGTTTCATCATCATTACCTTTGGGCTCATCTTCCCTACTCTCTTCACCACACCCTTCATCTTCTTTGATATGGTACCCATATTTGTAGGCCACCATTGTCCTTTGAATGGGGAACTCACAAGCAATGTTCCCTCGTCCTTGACATTTAAAGCATTGAATAGTTAAAGGACAAGAAAAGTTTGATTTTGATTGGTTACTTTCCTTAGCCTTGTCATTCTGTTTTGGCTTGTCAACCTTGGCTTGAGTATATTGACCACTACCCTTTGTGTACTCTTGAGTGGTAGAAGACTTCCACTTGTCACTACTCTTATTCCATGAGGAAGTTGTAGTACCCTTGGCCTTGAATAACTTTTCATCTTTCAAGTCAATCTCTACCTTAGTAGCATCATGATAAGCTTCTTCCAAGCTAGCATAGTGTTTGAGCCTCTTCAGCTTTGAGATGTCTTGCATCAAGTTGGTGACAAACTGTATCACTGTGTTTAATATAGGCTCATTAAGCTTGAACTTCATTCTCAAACTTTCAAAATAACATAATACTCCTTGACACTTTTGGTACCTTGTCAAAGCATATACACCTTCTTGAGAACTTCTTGATGATAAGTAGGTGTAACATACCTCACCTCCATAAGAGTTAGAAACTCTTTCCATGTAGGCAAGTCATGAAATGAGATCTCAGACTCGTTCTCTCAATTTGGACTCCCACCATGTAGATGCATATCCCTCAAATTGAGTAATAGCATATTTGGCTTTCAAGGCATAAAAAATATTATTGGTGAGAAAGATCCTTTCACTATGTAACATCCACTCAAGGAATTATTATAGATCACTACTACCTTGAATGTTGGAAGAGTCAAGTTTAAAAGAGGCTTTTCATGATGCCTCTACAATTGAAAAGGACTTGAAGGAAGAGAAAGCATACAAGTCCAAGTTTACCTCAACTTCATCATGGAGCAAGAATGAACACAAGTGGAAGTCGTCATCTTCCCAAGAACACTCCAAAGGTAGTGGTCAAGCTATTCAAGCTAAAGTCGACTACAAGGTGAAAGAAGATGACAAAGCTAAAGGAGGTAATCTTAACATCTCTCATTTTTCTACTATTCAATGCTTTAGATGTGAAGACCCATTGAGGCTTTATTTGATGGGTATTTTATAGATAATGAGGAGGAGTGTGAGGACAAGAGAAAGAACAATGATCTTAATAAAGAAGAACTCTTGGTTTGTGATGAAGAGAAGTTAGAGGAGAATGTAAAGTTTGCTCATCTCTTGAGAAGAGGGGAACTTCTAGGTTGTGAAGATGGTAAGCCTATGGTTAGACAAGAGGATGAAACTTTGGAAAATGATGGTGAGCCTTTTCAAGTGAATGAGAACTTATCATGCATCGTGATATGAATCATGGGGGTGCTTGATAAAGAGAAGCTTGATCAAAGAGAGAACTTGTTCCATGCTCGTTGCAAGATCATGGATAAGGTATGTGCTCTTATCATTGATAGTGGGAGTTGTACAAATGTTGTGAGTGCAACCTTGGTTGAACGAATGCAACTTCCTAGTGAGAAGCATCCTTACCCCTACAAGTTACAATGGCTCAATGATAATAGTTAGTTTAAGGTGACCAAGCAAGCAACCATAAAGTTTAGCATTGACAAGTATCAAGATGAGAGATTCTATGTGATATTGTGTCCATGCTAGCATGTTATATGTTGCTTGGTAGACCATGGCAATTTGATAGGGATGTGCAACATTATGGGAGGTATAACAAGTACTCATTTGTATTTGGAGGACAAAAGCTTACACTTGCACCCTTGACACCCTATCAAGTGAGTGAGGATTATAGGATCATGAAAGAACTTTGAGAAGTGATTCTAAGGGAGAGATTGAAAAGAATGAGAGAGAATTATTGTTTGTGCATAAGAACGTAGACTTGGCTAATGAGGAAGATGACTTGTTTGTGAATATGGAGCCAAGTAAATGCTTGAAAGACATGGATGAATACTCTTTAGTAGAACTCATCACAATGGAGATTGTAGTGCACCCTAACCAAGGTACTAGCATTTTACCTAGTACCAATTCTTCTCTTTTGCAGGTTCATAAAGGATTACTTTCCAATGAGGTTTCTCAAAGTTCACCTCACAAAGATGAAATGACAAGTATCATGGAATCCGACTCTAAGGATTCCAACTTGAGAGAACAAAGAGAAGACCAAACCTATTGGTCCAAAATGATTTTTGAGATGGCAATGCCTTGCAAGCCATGGTTGGAACATGAGCATGTCAAGGTGACCTCTCCAACCCAAGGTATGTACCCATTCCCTTTTATTCTAAGTGACCCTTAGAGATATGATGACATTTAGTTGTGGTAGGTAGACTCTTGAGAATAGGTGCTTACATGCCCTATCATGAACATGTTAATGTCTCGCATCCTATATCTCTATGTTTGATGCCAATGTGCTTAACTTGCATGGCACCCAAGTGTAGGATGCCAACTCTATATGTTGTGTGTTGAAGAGTCCATGTGGTACATTTAATACCGAGATCATGATGCCAACTTCTTGTTACCTCCACATGGCTAGTCAACTTGAAGTGTTAGGTTGGACTCTTGATACTAGCATGGATAGCATGGCTGATACGAGCATGGATGACATGGATGACACATATGATGTTCGTGTAAAGGGAAGCTTAGGAATCTGTGGGAGTGATGTGGATGAAGAAAAGAGGCCATTTGGGCAAGTAGCTAGGCTTTAAATTCAAGAATTCACAAAGAAGACAACCAAACAAGGCCCTTGCCTCATTAAGGGCAATATTGTAAAAAGTCAATGTCTTCTTATTTCCTTTAGTATAAATAGGACACTTTGTTTATTTTAGAAGGAAGTTTTTGATAAATATTGTGCTTTGAAGCTTGTCGTTTCTAGGTGAAGCCTAGCATTAGGTGGTAATTTTAGTAGTGTGGATCTTGGAATTATTGGTGAACTTCTTGGTTTGGTTAATCGAAGGTTGCTCATTTGTGGTTTCTTAGTTTTCTTTGATTTTTCTCAAACTAGGGGTTGTGTTTGAATTATGGAATTCAATTGGGAGGTGAGGGTATCAAGTCCTTTGTTGCCCATAAATTAAAAAGTTTGAATATTAACGCACATATCCTTCTTTTGTTTTCTTTCCTTCTTGTTCTTCTCTCTTCATCTGTTATCATTTGGTATCAGAGATCGGTTTAGGTTTGTTCCCACAAATCTAAGTCTTGAGAATTTGATATCTTCAGAATCCAAAAAAAAACCGAAAATTTGATTGTTTGAATTTCTTATTTTTGACGCTAGATTCTTGTTCCCTAGTGTTTTTTGAGTCTAGATTTTAAATTTTGTTCAATTTGGAGTTGTAGAAGTGAAGTTGCCATTAAAGAGTTTTGAGCTTTTGAAACTTTGCAAACTTTGAAAGTGGGTCTATTGATTGAGGAGAAATTAGAGCTTAAAAACTATTGGGGTTTGTTCCCTAAGTCGAGGGGAAACTAATCCTAAAGTTTGAGCCAATTCCGAGTTGATTTGAAGTTGTTGGTGATTAGTGTGTATTCTTGGTGTTCTAGGTGTTTTTGATATTTTTCAAGTTGTTCTTGAAGAAGATGGAGGCAAAAGGTACATTTGATCCAATTTTCTCAAGTCAAAGTTGGTAAAAGGTGTTTGTTGGATCCACAAGTGGAATTTTTTTTTAAAAAATAAAAAATAAAATAAAATTTGAAATCTGAAAAAAAAATTATTCCATGTGGATGCCACATCAGCAGCCATATCAGTGCCAACACAGTGCCACATCCGTGCCAACGTAGTGCCACATCAACGCCAGTCAGCTGCCAACTCAGAAGCAACCCCCACTCTGAGCTAGGAGAGTGACTACAACTTCAGAGAGCAAGTGTTTCCAACACTTAGAAAAAATTTGGGGTCCCAAATTGGAAGCATTCTGTCCAAGTTTGCAAAGGTCAATTTCAGCCCCCCAAACTTATTTTTAAGTGTCAGATTTAGTCCTTCAGAACTTTTTTGACTGTCAGATTGGGTCCCTCAGAACTTTTCTGATTGTCAAATTTGGTCCATCCTTCTTCGACACTCACTTTTCTTCCATTTCTTTACTAATTAACATATTTAATTACTTGTTAATTAGTTTTTAAACATCAAATCATCTCTTTAATTCTCCAAATTAAGCAACAACAAGTAGTTTCTCCTACTTTTTGTTACTTAATTCTTGAGTCCGAATTCTTTCGTGCTTCTTCCTTCTTCTTTTCTTGTCTTGTTTCGTTGATTAACTTCTTGATTCTAGTCCTTTTACCTTTAATTGAGTCGTCCATCTTTCAAGAGTTACAACAATTCACTCCACCACAAAGGATAGGTGACCTTGAATTGATCAAACAAAGTTAGTTCACTATCAATTTTGAGACGATACTTTAGGAGGTGAGTTGAGAGTTTACATACGAGTGATGTGAGGCTTTTTCTACTAATATTATTTGTTGAGTTTTGTAGGTACAATGTCTAATCATTTTCCTTATAACCATGGAGGAAGGAGCTCGGTGAATAACATAGGGACAAATTCTATTGTGTCAAGGAGAGTGACGAATATGAATAAAAGGGTGGTTGAAACAAATGAGAGGTTTGGAGGTATGGAGGAAAGGGTGAAAAGGATGGATAGTATGATTGAAAGAAGGTTCCATATGACAAGTCGAAGTGAAGAAACAAGAAGGACCACGGGCCAAGAATCTTATCTATACTACCCCCAATGAAATTGGAACCAAACCTACCCTCAAACTACATTCCGAATGAACCCGAGCTATGTTAGACAAGTCACCCCATATTCAAATACACAACCATATCATCCACCACAAAGGAGTCCTTTTTTATGGAAAACCAAGATAGAGGCCGAGCACCTCCACGAAATGTATCACATGCATTATTGCATGTACCTTATGTTCCAACCTAACAACACTATGCACAAGTACCCTACAAAGATATCTATTATCAAAACCCTCTTTATGATGAAATATGTGAAGAGGTTAACTCGAATGAATGGTGGGAAGGATTCGAAGGCTTTGGTATGAACCAAGACATGAGAAGTCAAGGAAAATGGGATAGTGGAGATAGGTATAGGGATGAATGAGGAAGCTGTAAAGACCAAAGTGATTGATATGGTGGTCAAGGTGTTCCAAATCACGGGATAGGTGATAACATAGCGAGTCTTCCAATGGTTCAAGATGGTAGTCAAGCTATTCAAGCTAACTACAACACAAAAGGGGAACACAAAGCCTATGGATGTAATCATGATATACCTCAATCTTCTTCTCCTTCTATCATTTGATGTTATAAATATCAAGGTGAAGGACATATTGCTAGAAAGTGTCCACAAAAGAAGTCAAATGTTATCTTGTGTGATGGACCTTGTTCTAAAAATGTGATAGAGTATGAGGTCGGGAATGGTTGTGATGAGCCTAAGGTTAGGAATGATGAAGAAACCTCAAATGTTGATGATGAGCAATTGGAGGAGGATTTGAACTCTTTTTGTGATTTAAAGTGAATCATGGGGGATCTTTCTAAAGAGGAACTTGATCAAAGTGAGAACCTAGTTCATACAAGGTTCAAGATGATGGATTGGGTATGTTCCTTGGTCATTGATGGTAGGAGTAGTACTAATGTGGTGAGTTGCACTATGGTTGATAGAATGAAGCTTCCTACATAAAGACACCCCAAGCCATACACACTTTAATGGCTCATTGAGAATGATGAAGTAGAGGTAACCAAGCAAGTGGTCGTGAATTTTAGCATTGGAAAGTATCGAGATGAGGGGTTATGTGATGTTTTTCCCATGCAATCTTGTTATATATTCTTTGGTAGACCTTGGATAGCCGGTAGGGATGTTAGATATCAAGTGGAGTCCAATAAATACTCATTTATATTTGGAGAATTAAGGCACACTCTTATACCTTTAACACCCTATCAAGTGAATGAGGACTATAAGATAATGAGAGAGCTTTGAAAAGTACTTAAGGGAGAGGATCTTTAAAAGGTGAAGAAAGAATTGGCTCAAGAAGAGAAGTTGTATGAGATTGATGAGCCAAGAAGTGACTTGAAAGAGGTGCACAAGGAGCACTTAATTGTGGGACTTGCCAATATCAATCCCTTGTTGCCTACTAACCATGGTGCTAGCATTTTGCCTAGTACCATCCCTTCTCTTTTGCAGGTTCATGGACAAATATTTCTAAAGGAGGATCCGAACTAGGTTCCTCATGAACAAATCGTTGAAGTCCTAATAACGGAGCTACCTAGCAAATCAACTCCTAAGAAGAAATACATGGACCAAGTCTATGGGTCCAAAATAATGCATTGGAGGGAAAGATTTGGGAAACCAAGTGTGGTGGACAAGAATTCACACTCAAAGGCCTGTCTTCGAGGTATGTATCCTTCCCCTCTTATTCTAAGCAATTCTTGGAGTCATGATGACATTTTTCCTATGGTAAGTAGGTTTTGGAAATTGTATGACCTCATACCCTACCATGAGAGTGATGATTTAGCTCCAATGTATTCATGGTTGGTTTTGGATATGCTCAAGTTATGTGAGTTTCATGTTTTGAATGTCAATCATAGTTATTGTTTGGAAAAGAATCCATGGTGCATCTGTGATTCCCGATTTATGTATTCTTCTCCTTGTCACACTTATGTGATTAGACAAGTTGAGGTATTATAATGGATTCTTAGGAGCATGCTAAGATTAGTGAACATAGGAAGTGCATCCTATAGTTTCTTAAATCTCTCAAGAAGCATGACTCTACTTGTTCATCTACTCCTTGTAGGAGTTTGGTTGAGGTATAACAATGAAGTGTACTTGAAATACTTAATCTCTTCCTCTTGTGTTCCAAATTGTGAATGCCATCTTGTTAACATTGTTGCCTTAAAGTGTGTAAATGCAATTAAGGACCCTCAAGTATCCACTTAGTTGCTTATTTGTTTTTGGGAGAGTCCATGGATATTGAAAGCTCCTTGTCACCTTTATAGGGTTGGACAGGTTGAAGTTTCAAATAGAACTCTTGGAAGCATGCTTGGTTCTATGTTAGGAGGGACCCCAGCTTCTTGGGAGTATTAATTGGCATGGAGTGATTTGACTCCTAATAGATCTCTCGACTATTCTAGTAGCGTGGATTTGTTGGTGCACTTCATTCTTTTGGAAAATTGCTTGATAGAGAGGGTTATTTTGTGCTTAAAATGTCTCTTCTTATCTACTGGTGTCCTTATCTTTTGGCATACCCTAGATGAGAATAGTAAGCTTAACACCTTTCTCTACTACCTCTTTGCTTATGATGATACCCATGGTGGTGTGGAATTTATTTTGCATAGAGGTAAAGATATATGGGTCTTTTACTTCTTTGAACCGAATGAACCCTTATGGATGATTGCACCACTTTTGGTGTGGCCTTCTTGTGAGACAATGAAACAATTGTGTCTTATGGCTCCAAAGTTATATATGAAACCATCTTTTGGAATTCTTGATGCCATAAAGACCTTTGTGTTTACTTTGTCTCTTGATGTTTATCATAACCAAAACCTTTGCACCTTATATGATGAGTTACGTTAATTGGAAGCAAAGTATATTTAGTTTTATCTCAAATTTATGCCTCCCTGGCATGATGATATTGTTGCTAACCCTTGAACTAACTCTCATGATTTAAGGATGTTTTGGTTGTTGTTCTTCTCATGTGTTTTTAAGGTTTGGATTCGAGGATGAATCATTTTCAAGAAAGGGAGGATGATACTAGCATGGATAGTATGGTTGATATGAGCATGGATGACATGGATGACACATACGATGTTCGTGTAAAGGGAAGCATAGGAATTTGTGGGAGTGATGTGGATGAAGAAAAGAGGCCATTTTTGTAAGTGGATGGGCTTTAAATTCAAGAATCCACAAAGAAGACAACCAAATAAGGCCTTTGCCTCATTAAGGACAATATTGTAAAAAGTCAAATAACGCCATTTGTGAACTTCTTGGTTTGGTTAATCAAAGGTTGCTCATTTATGGTTTCTTGGTTTCCTTTGATTTTTCTCAAACTAGGGGTTGTGTTTTTATTATTGAATTCAATTGGGAGGTGAGGGTATCAAGTCCCTTGTTGCCCATAAATTCAAGAGTTTGGATATTAACACACATATCTTTCTTTTGTTTTCTTTCCTTCTTGTTCTTCCCCTTTTGTCCGTTATCAACTCTTGAGAGCATGCTTGAGCTTTTGATTGAAGGGTACCCAACTTATTTGGAGGACCACATGTTTTTGAATGAATGTGTTGCCAAAAGGTCCCTCGTTCCCTTCCCAAGCATGCCTATTTTGGAAGATACCCTCCCTTTTAGGATTTGTGTGAAAAGAAAAGGTGACACTTGTATGTTGAACCGTAAGTTAACATCGTGTGTCCAAACATGTGAGAATATGCTTAATAGGATTCTTGGACCTAATTGTACGCCTGCATATAAGGACACCATGATTGACACTAGTGATATTGTTACCTTTCTTTACTATCTTTTTGTATATGATGATATTCATGTTTGTTGTGAGTATGCATCTTATGTGGGCATGAACTTTGTGACTAGAATAGGTAATGTATGCCTAAATGTAATCACTCTATCCTTAGGTGTTTCCCATTGTGATGATTTGCTTGATACAACTCATGAGCTTAATAGTATTCTTGCATGTGGGAATGCCTTTGATGAGACTAGAGTGTTAAGTACCTTCCTCTACTACCTCCTTGCATTCGATGATGTTCATGCTTGTATTGAAACTGCATGTAGAAAGGGTAGGAATACCTTTGGTTTATTCCATTGTGTGTGTGACCAAGTGGTACCTTCCTTTGATGAGTACTATCTTTGTGATGAGTTGAACAACCAATTCCTTTGTACTCCATATGTTGAATATTTTGTCATTGCAATAGGGAATGCTTGGTTGTATCTTGAGAATATGCCTCTTTAGTATACTACTATTTGTGCTAACCCTCATACTATGAGAAAATTATGGTTGTTTGTCCTACCAATGTTCTTGTAAGGTTTGGATTCAAGGATGAATCCTTTTCAAGAAGGGGAGGATGATATGATATTGCCCAGCGACACTCATGCTAGACCTATACTTCAAGGTAGAGACAGGAGGATCCGAGTCACACCCACCCTTGGAGCACAAAAGGGAGCTTAGAAGAGCCTCATTACACCCCAATTGAAGCAAGCCAAAGATCTCCAAGCCTTACAAGCCATATTCATGAAGAAATAGGATTTGGAGACCATTGAAGAATGTAGATCAAGGATCTATGACTTGTGGATGATCACGTGGAGCAAAGGAGAGGTTGAACGGAGATTCTCCCTCATGGTGCAACCAAGGTGCGTTGGGCACTTCTCTTGGTGCGACTCACACCTCCAAATGCACCTCAGGTGCAAACCATGTGCGTTGGGCACTTCTCTAGGTGCGACCAGCACCTCCAAACGCACCAAGACCCGTCATGGGCCGAGTTTAGAGTCTTCTAAGGTCACTTTTGGGACTCTTAATGTACAAGGAAAACACTATAAATACATGCCTTAGTCTTTCACATTCCTTATATTTTGATGAATATTGAATTGCTTTGAAAGCTTCTAGTTGATACTCTCTAATTTGTAGCCATTGGGTATAGAAATCTAGTGGGTTAATTCCTAATAGTACTATTGGGTGGATTCATAATAGTTTAGTTGAGTGATTAGGGGTGAATTTCTTTGATTGCTTGTTAATTTCTTTGCTTAATTAATCATAGAGTCATCCATTTGTGGATTCATTTGTTTGTCTCTTTGTTTGATTGAGGGGTTATTATTTGTTAAACAAGTTCAATTTGGAGGCGAAGGTATAAAGTCCTTTGTTGCCCATAAACTTGGATAATTAGCTTTAATGTACATATCTTTTGTTTATTTAATTTCCGCATTTGGATTTTGATTAGTCTCCCTAATCGAGATCTTATCATTTAGCATGTGCCAACGCACTTGAGGAGGTGTGCTGCTGGTCGGGACATGCAATGGGACATTCGAAGGACAAGATGACATGTGCGTTTAGTAGATGCCAAGTTTTCTGACTTTAATTTTCTCCAATAATTCTCAGGTTTTATCTTCTTAGTTTCTTTTCCTTGATTCTTCTTATCATCTAGAAATCCTAAGACTAATTAACAACAAGTATTTGGTCTACTTAGTTGTGATTAGCTCTCTTGCATCCGTTTTCATTTTATGCCAATTCTTTTGAGCTTTTATTGTTTAAATAATCATTAAACACCTTCTTGGCTCCATCCGATCAATTTTGAGTCATCCTTCTTTTGAGTAACAAGAATCCATTCCTCCACAAAGGATAGGCGACCTCGTGACTTGGTTGTGCGAAGGAAGTGCACTATCAATCTCGGGAATATGCTAAGAAGGTAAGTTAAGCATTCACATACGAGAGGTGGGAGAAACTTTACTACTAATCTTGTTTGTTGAATTTTGCATGTACAATGTCTACG
Source organism: Jaltomata sinuosa (assembly GCA_003996215.1). Taxonomy (NCBI): domain Eukaryota; kingdom Viridiplantae; phylum Streptophyta; class Magnoliopsida; order Solanales; family Solanaceae; genus Jaltomata; species Jaltomata sinuosa. The sequence continues at coordinate 2,999 of QJPP01006113.1, read as the reverse complement.
GCACTCAATTGCACCCCAAAGGGGAGAGTTCTTTTAGTGTTGAGGTGGCCTTTGCCTCAATCACAAGGAAATTAGCGAAGATGAATGGGAAGATGGATCGAATTAAGGTTAGGATGGTGAATGTTGATAGTCCTAATCAGGAGGGCTCACCTCATACTACTCAAGGGTTGGGAGCAAACAGGAATACGAATTCCTCAATGACATTTACTCCGAGGTAACAACACGAGTTATGCTACCCCTAAGTCACTCAAAATCATACCCCACATAACCAACAATTACCTATCCAAATGTCTAACTTGCCAAACAATGTTAGACAAACTTTTCCTTATCCAAACTATAAACCAAACTACCCACTACAAGAGAAACGTTCTTTTATAGCAAACCAAAACTGCGCTCTACTCCAAAATGTAACACATGCTAACTTGCATGTACCTTATAACCAAAATAAAGAGCCTTACCAAGATAGCCACCACAACCTACTCTATGAAGAGATGTATGAGGAAGCATGTGCTAATAGATATTGGGATGGACCTCAACACGATGGACGATAAGGTTATGATGCATCAAGAGATAGAGTGCAACCCGAAGGAGAGTTCAAAACCAATATACATGATGCAAGAGAATGGAGATCGAGGTGATTGCTATAATGATCAAAATGGTGACCATTATGGTAACTAAGGTGACAGATATGGTGATCGTCAAGGAGATTGTGGTGACCAAGAGAGAGGGCTAAACACCATCAAGGTAAACCTTCCAAGGTTTATAGGTAGTCGCGATCCGAAAGAGTTCCTTGAATGGATATTGCCAAGTGAAAGGATATTCCTCACGAATAATGTTATGGATGCTTTGAAAACCAAATATGTTATTACTCAATTTGAAGGATATACATCCACATGGTGGGAGTCCAAAGTTAGAGAACGAGCCTAAGATCTTATTCATGACTTGCCAACATGGCAAGAGTTTCTAGCTCTTATGGAGGTGAGGTATGTAAAACCTACTTATCATCAATAAGTTCTCAAGAAGGTTTACATGCTTTGACAAGGTGCTAAAAGTATTGAGGAGTATTATGATAAGTTTGAAAGTTTGAGAATGAAGTCCAAGCTTGATGAGCCTATACTAAACACAGTGATACGGTTTGTTACCAACTTGAGACAAGACATCGCAAAGCCGATGAGACTCCAACACTATGCTAGCTTGGAAGAAGCCTATCATAATGCCTCTAAGGTAGAGGTCGACTTGAAAGAAGAGAAGTCATTCAAAGCAAAGGGTACTACAACTTATTCATGGAACAAGAGTAATGACAAGTGGAAGTCTTCTACCACTCGAGAGTACACTAAGGATAGTGGTCAAGGTACTCAAGCGAAGGTCGACAAGCCAAAGGTAACTAACCAAAACCTAACTTTCCTCATCCTTCTACTATTCAATGCTTTAGATACCACGAAAGGGAGACACATTCCTAGTGAGTGCCCCAATTAAAGGACAATTGTGGCCTTCAAAGATGGGTACCACACCAAAGAAGATAAAGAGTGTGTTAAAGAGAGTGGGGAAGATTACACCAAAGCTGATGATAAAGAAATACCCTTGGATGACGATGATGAGAAGATAGAAAAGAGGCCCAACTTTGCTTGCCTTATGAATAAAAGAGCACCTCTAGAGTGTGATGATTAGCCATTGCAAGTGAATATGAACCTATCCTGCATTGTGAGGCAAATCATGGGAGCTATTGCTAGAGAAGAGCTTGATCAATGGGAGAACTTATTCCATGCTAGGTGCAAGATTCTAGACAAGATATATGCTTTGATCATTGATAGTGGGAGTTTCACTAATGTTGTGAGTGATACTTTGTTGGAAAAAATGCAACTTTCTACAAACAAGCATCCTAGTCCTTATAAGATCCAATGGCTCAACAAAAGTGGTAAAATAAAGGTCCTCAAACAAGTAAGTATTAAATTTAGCATTGGCAAATACCAGGATGAAGTTCTTTGTGATATTATACCTATGCTAGCTTTCCATATATTGCTTGGGAGACCTTGGAAATTTGATAGGGATGTTTTACAACAAGGAAGGACCAACAAGTATTCATTTTTCTTTGGTGATAGAAAGTTTTCTCTTACTCCCTTAATGATACTAGCATGGATGGCATGGTTGACACGAGCATGGATTGACACATATGATGTTCATGAAAAGGGAAGCTTAGGAGTCCATGAAAGTGATGTGGATGAAGAAAAGAGGCCATTTGTACAAGTGTCTAGGCTTTAAATTCAAGAATCCACAAAAAAGACAACCAAACAAGGTCCTTGCCTCATTAAGGGCAATATTGTAAAAAGCCAATGTCTTCTTATTTCCTTTAGTATAAATATGATATTTCTTTATTTAGCAAGAAGTTTTTTGATGAATATTAAATATTGAGCTTTGAAGCTTGTAGTTTCTAGGTATTTAGCTTGTAGTTTCTAGGTGAAGCTTAGCATTAGTTGGTAATTCTAGCAGTGTGGATCTTGGAGTTGTTGGTGAACTTCTTGGTTTGGTTAATCGAAGGTTGCTCATTTGTGGTTTCTTGAGTTCCTTTGATTTTTTCTCAAACTAGAGTTAGCGTTTGAATTATTGAATTCAATTGGGAGGTGAGGGTACCAAGTCTCTTGTTACCCATAAATTCAAGAGTTTGAATATTAACCCACATATCCTTCTTTTGTTTTCTTTTCTTCTTGTTCTTCCCTCTTTGTTCGTTATCATTTGGTATCAGAGCTTGGTTTAGGTTTGTTTCCATAAAGCTAAGTCTTGGTAATTTGATATCTTCAAAATCCAAAAAAAAAAAGAAACCAAAAATCTGAAAATCCCAAAAAAAAAAAACAAATCCGAAATTCTTTTGTTTTGATTTGTTGTTTTTGACAGTAGATCTCAAATTTCATGCGATTTGGAGTTGTAGAAGTGAAGTTGCCATTAAAGGGTTTTGAGCTTTTGAAACTTTACAAACTTTGAAAGTGAGTATATTGATTGAGGAA
>QJPP01006112.1:0-21347 GCA_003996215.1 Jaltomata sinuosa | reverse complement strand
AACTCTCGCTGACTCGTGATATACTGAAGACTACGGTGATCAGTGAAGATCTCACAGTGAACTCCATATAGGTAATGCCTCCAGATTTTAAGCGCGAAAACTACCGCCGCCAACTCTAAGTCATTAGTGGGGTAGTTGCGCTCGTGAACCTTCAACTGCCTCGACGCATATGCTATTACTCGACCCTGCTGCATCAACACACAACCAAGACCAATCCCAGAAGCATCACAGTACACAGAGAAGCTCTAACCCTCAACCGGCAAATTCAAAACTGGAGCTGAAGTCAATAAGGCCTTAAGCCTCTGGAAGCTATCCTCACACTGATCCGACCACTGAAATGGGACATCCTTCCTAGTCAGCATAGTCAAGGGTGCTGCTATGGAAGAAAATCCCTCAACGAACCGTCTGTAGTAACCTGCTAACCTAATAAAGCTGCGGACCTCAGTAGCAGTAGTAAGTCTAGGCCAATCACAAACCGCAGAAATCTTTCCCGGTTCAACCCTAATCCCATCCTTAGACACCACGTGCCCTAGGAATGCAACTGACTCAAGCCAAAACTCGCACTTTGAGAACTTGGCATAAAGCCGATGATTTCTCTCAGTCTGGAGTATAACCCTCAAGTGCTGCTCATGCTCATATCTACTACGCGAGTATACCAAGATGTCGTCTATAAAAACTATCACAAATGAGTCCAAATACGGGCCAAGAACCCTGTGTATCAAGTTCTTAAAGGCTGCGGGGGCATTAGTCAACCCAAAAGACATCAACAGGAACTCATAATGGCTATAACGTGTCCTGAATGCTGTCTTAGGGATGTCCTCCCCCCTAATCCTCAACTGATGGTAGCCGAACCTCAAATCAATCTTTGAAACTACGAATGAACCCTGCACCTGGTCAAACAAGTCATCCTCGGCATCGGATACCTATTCTTCACTGTCACCCTATTCAGATGCCGATAATCAATACACATGCGCTTCGACCCATCCTTCTTCTTCACGAAGAGAACAGGAGCACCCCAAGGTGACACACTCGGTCTAATAAACCCCTTAGCTAACAGATCCTGGAGTTGGTCCTTAAGCTCCCTCGACTCAGCAGGAGCCATACGGTTAGGAGAAATAGAAATGGGTCTAGTGCACGGCTCTAGCTCAGTAGCGAAATCAATATCTCTCTCAGGTGGAAGGCCTGGCAGGTCGGTAGGAAACACATCGAGAAAGTCTTTAACCACAGGAACAGACTCAGGAGAAGTAGGGTCAGCACTAACATCTCGGACATATGCTAGATAAGATAAACACCCACGGGAAATCAACTTCCTAGCTCGAAGACAAGAGATGATCCCAGACGGTGCATGGCTAACAGAACCCTGCCACACAACCGGGGATACACCGGGCACAGCTATGGTAATGGTCTTGGCATAACAATCCAAAACCACACGGTGAGGGGATAACCAGTCCATGCCCAGTATCATATCAAAATCTAGCATATCAAGAATCATCAAATCACCCCAAGTCTCTGAATCACCAATAGATAGCATACAAGATCTCACAATCCGATCCACTACTAAAAAATCTCCTACTGGGGTCAAAACAGAAATAGGAACAGATAATGGCTCACTAGCCAACCCCAAACAAGGCACAAAGTAGGCAGATACATATGAACAAGTGGATCCAGGATCAAATAAAGCCATAGCAGACTGATGGCACACAGAAATCGTACCTGTAATCACAGCATCTGAGGCCTCTGCCTCTGGTCTCCTAGGGACCGCGTAAAACTGATGACGACCTCCACCTGCCCGACCGCCATCCCTACCACCTGCTCTGCCGCGTGGCGCACCACCTCTACCCTGATGACCACCCCCTCTAGCCGGGGGCTGAACTGCCCGTAAAGGCTTGGCCAACTGAACTGTACCCTGCTGAGGGCAATCTCTAGCAAAATGACCAATCACACCACAAGTAAAACAAGCCCCTGGCGGCCTACTCGATCGAGATGAACCAGCAGATCCCATATAACCACCACGGCCTGATGCCCCAGAAACTGTACCCCTCGAAGACTGGCCGCTATAGCCCTGATGGCTGCCCTGACCCTGCTCGAACTGGGTACTACCGAAAGTCTGAAGGGAAGCCTGAACCGGTCGGCTGGACTGACCCTGGTGCTGCTGTGGCTGATAACTCCGGCTCCACTGGCCAGGACCTCTACCACCATATCTGGAACCACTGTAGACACCCTGATATCGAGGCCTCTTATCTCTGGACCCCTGATCATGTCGCTGTAAGTCCTCCACAGTGCGGGCATAGTCTACGATAGCCTGAAATGACCGACCACCAGCAATCAATATCTCAGCTGGCTGCCTGATCTCTGGCCTCAATCCCCATACAAATCTGCGAATTCTATCTTCCTCAGTAGGAATGATCATAGCTCCAAATGGTGCTAGCTGATGAAAACAGGTTTCATACTCCGAGACAGTCGTAGACCCCTGCATAAGGTGAGTAAACTGCTCCCTGCGACGCTCACGATGACTCTGAGGTAGGAACTTGGCCATAAAGGCCTCATAAAACTCAGACCAGGTCAAAGGAGGTGACGATGGTGGTCTACAAGCAACATGAGCCCTCTACCATAACTTTGTTGGGCCCCCTAACTGATAGGTAGTATAACCAACCCCGTGAGTCTCCAACAAACCCAAATTATGCAACATCTCCTCACATGTAGTAATAAAGTCATGTGGATCCTGTCCAGAAGTACCAGAAAACCTCGGAGGTGCTAACCTCAAAAACCTACCCAACTCCTTCTGCTCCGACTTTGTCATAGCTGGGCGAGGAGCAAGAGGCTGTGCAACAAATGGGACCGGAATGACCTCCGTACGAGGAGCCATAGTAGCAGGCTGCGCTCCTGAACTCTGTGCACCCAGGGCTGCCCCCTTAGCGGATGTTTGCGCTACCTCAGAAGGCCGCTCTCCAATCATACCCAAAAGCTGTAATAGTAATCACCGAATATTTGGAGACTGAGCTGCGGCTGAAGCTGGCACAGAAGTGGGCACTAGAGCTGGTACTGGAGTTGGCGCTGGAGCTGGCGCCGGAGTTGGTACTGGAGTTGGTGGTAACTGGGCTACCCCCAGATCCATATGCTGCTCGGGCTCTATCTCAACTCTAGCAGCTCTAGCAGGTGCCACTGCTCGAGGGCGTCCTCGACCCTTGGCTGGAGTGGGAGGCTCATCTCCGCGTGATGCCGATGACCTCGTACGAACCATCTTCGGAAGAATGAGGTAGAGCAAATGAGATTTTCAGAAACTTCAAGGGTCCTACGCACGATACAGAAGCAATGAAAGAGTCAAGTTTCCTAAAATGTCACCGTAGCCTCCCGAAGATTGAGTACGGACGTCTCCGCCCCGATCCGCAGGACTCTACTAGACATTGGATCCTATACCGATGACACCGGTGAACCTAAGGCTCTGATACCAAGTTGTCACGACCTAATTTCTCAGTCATGATGGCACCTACAACCCCCCAGTAGGCGAACCAATTCTCGTAGCCCAGGATAGTTATTAATGGGCTACTATCTAACAAATAAGCGAGAGAGTAGTTTAATAAGCAGAAGTAAGGGAACAAGATGAAGATAATAGATAACAGGAATATATATATACATATGAGAAAACTAAACCAAACCCCAAGACCTGGTATCATAGTATAGAGCCAAAACTACATACATGGAGTGCAAATGATCCAAAATAATATATACAGATGTGTCTGAATGGTAATAGAGTACATGAAGCAAAAGATAAACTAAAGCTAAGCTCCGATTGCCAAGAGCTCACCCTCAGTCTGAAGTAATCCCCAACTGATCTCCAAGCACGACTTACAGCGATCTAACGACGATGGCCCACGCTAGGATCTGCACCCAAAGATACAGGGGGTAGGGTGAGCACCAAATGCGAAGCATAAGGTACCCAGTAGGTATCATAGGCCGACTGGGAATATATAAGATAAAAGCGTAGTAACAGACAGAATAGAAGCAAGTAGTCACAAAAATCAACAAAAGGTACACAGGAACTAGCCCAGAGGGAAGTCAACATAACCACATGTGAGGCCAGCAAGCAAAATATATACACCATAGGTATAGGTGAAAGTAAGAAAAAATGCACCTGGGGTCCTTGCAATAACAGTGTATACATAATAAGTTTACGAAATGGATGGTATACCAGTAACCTCAAGTGTAAGAAGAAGAGAGAAAGAGTAATGGTAGGCATGCTTAGAGACATGAATAAAGCCCAACTAATCATATCAATCTCAAATCCAGAAACTAACAGTCTAGCAGTAACCAATTTCACAATTAACCGTAATAGGGAACAATTCTACAAGTAAATAGCCAAAGTCTACCTACAGTCCCCCGGCCGCCCATATAACCGAGGAACACAAACAAGTGAAAACAAACCCTCTGGCATCCCATACTACCGGAGCGTACAATCAATAAACAACAAACAAGGGTGGAGCCTCAAACAGTGAATGGTATGATGCATGAAGATATGAAGTGAAATGGTATCTCTGTATGTACCTCCTCCGGTGCCGATCCGACCCAGCAGGTAGGTTCCATGGAAGGACACTGCCCGTATACCTCTACTCCGCCGTATACCCTTCCTCCGGCACATGCAGCCCAAAGCCCCAGGCCCGGATGGCAAGGTCCATGGAGGTCCCTGACCCCATACTAAAACTCAGTATCAAAACATGTCGTCCGGAAGCAAGGCCGGGTTCAAGATAGAGACCCAATCTCTAATATGCATGCCCAGACCCTGTCCAGGACTAAAGTAGTAGGAAAATATCTCAAAAACCCCTCCAAGGGTGCCCGGGCATAACCGGATCTAAACAGTAGAAAGTCATCTCGGGTGCTCGGTCCGACCGAGGCTAAAATTATCTCAGGTAGTAAGAAAACTCAACTAGCACCCCGGCCCTGCCGATTCTAGCGTTAATCGTAATATAAATCATAATTTTACCTTCTTTTATCCAAGAATATTCACAAGTTAAATCAAACCATTTCCAATTCATTTTCATCAAAAATGGGCCCCCGGGGCCATGCAAGGTTTAGAAAATAGTGTCAGTAGGCCCGAAGCCCAAACCCTAGTAAAACATGGATAAAACCTCTTTATATGCATGGAAATGGTATGATCACACACAATAGCTGCCCAGCAGCTCACAATCAACCTATCGACCCTGCACAGGCCCACAGCTACTTAGCAAGCATAACCAGCCTAGAAGGATAATTCTATGCCCGGAACTCGCGGACATTCCCAAAATTCCACCTTCTATGTTCCAGAGTCAACAAGGTCTCACGGGACCACAAGGATAAATAAAATATATCGGCAAGTACTACAAGCAACGGAGGAACAAAAGTAGGCGGACATGAATAAAGCGGTCGGGGTCTGTGGTGCCAACCTAATAATCCAACCCAAGGATGCCAGCTAGTATAATTTTATCCGATATATGCTAAGTCTAGGGATTTTAAACCATAACACACCTGTCGTCCGATGACAAGCTTGAACCTCTCCGAAAAAGCTCCAACACGAAATCAAACTCAAACTCGGACTTGAATAACTTGACGTAGATAATTGATTTCTTGTGGTGCTTTAACAACAACACCAACCAATCATCATTTCCCCTCCTTAACACAGTATCTTAACACAATATATTTGGAAGAACAACTTTTTAACTAAGGGAGAAAGTGTTGTTGAATCTGTGTAAATGTATAAACACACAGTTAAGTAGTTGCCAAAAAAATGCCTAAAGTTGTACCTAACATCACCATATAAATAAATTATACATTCTTAGTCAATGCCACTACATGGTTGCTGCACCACTTCACTTCCACGTGGTGGTGAGGTGTCAGCACCATGTTATTTCTTACCTTTTATGTTTGTACTCGGGTATTGCATAGGTTCGTGGTAAAATATATATTAATTTTTGAATATATCATAATTAATAGAAAATTATTTCCAATAAAACCTACTATATTATAATAATAATTTTCAACATAACTAAATTTACTATCTCCGTTAAAATATTATAATGTATACAAACCTTATAAAATAAATACATATACAATTATATCGTAACAAAAATATTTTTCATAAACCTTTAAAATATTTTAAAAAGGTAATAAAAAAATATAACTTTAAAATAAAATATTTTCAAATAAACGCGCGATGCTAATAAAATTCTTAAATCTAGGTTCGCAATTCACCATCGCACGATTTTGATACTCAAGAACTCTCTTGGAACCCTCCCTTATATTTTCTCACTGTTTTAGAACTGAAATGGCGTTTTAAAATGTGAAGTTGAGGCTTTAAATTGATTTTGACCCGACCCGGTTCGCGACCCGATTCGCAACCCTGTTTATGCCAGATGGTCCGTGGTAAAATAGTCATAAATATTTCCTCCCAGATCAGTTGGACGTGAGGTTTTGTGCGTTGGAAACTAGACTCGTAGACCTTCGATTTGGTATTTTGGGGGACTTCTAACTCTTTATATATTGAGAATAAGGCTCTGAGACAATTTACCCAAAGTTCAGAAAATTTATTAAAGAAACTTACGATAACTTTTGCGGACTTGCTTGACTTCAAAACTTATCATACGACCAAACAAATGGACTCGACACCGTAACCGGTCCCGACAAGCCTTAAATGACTTGGGGCCACTACAAACAAGCTCTAACGGTACAAGGAAAACGTATACGTGGAAATGACCGGAAGAGTCATTACAATTGATAATGCCTACAACTAGGTGTTGTCTGTACTGATACTACTCTTGCTATACTATTTTGGGTATAGTCTAGTTGTAGGATCAGTGAGGTTTCATAGGTATTGAACGATGGCAATCTCCAGCAGCTTCTACTCTTCATTTCCATAGTGGAAGCTGTGTCTTTTTTTGTACTTGTATTTCTCCTTTAGAGATCTTTTACCTGCTTAGACTAGATCCTAGAGAGGGTTGTTTTCAAGTTGTAATGGTTTTACAGTTGTGAATATTGTAAGAGTTATTCCAGTATTAAAGTTATTCTTTCTTTTATTTTATTTTTAATTTTTGCATTTACCTGTTGGATCGGGTGGTAAGGGTTCTCCTATCTAGGTGCTTAGAGTAGGTTTCCGCACGGCCCGGTAGTTGGGTCATAACAAGTATTTATAAGGAGATCTATTTCAATGTCAATGTCCCACTCGAAAGCAATTTTGGAAGATCTTCTACAAACAATTCTGTGAATTCATTAACCACAGGGACTGATTGAAGAGTTGGGGTTTCAGAATCAGAATACTTAACTCGAACAAGATGGTAGATACACTGTTTAGAAATCTTTTTCCTGACCTTAAGGTAAGAGATAAATTTACCTATAGGCACTGAGGTACTACCCTTCCACTCTAAGACTGACTCATTTGGAAACTGGAACTGAACAACCCTGGTTCTGCAATCGACTGAGGCATAATAAGAGTGTAATTATGCTATGCCTAGAATAACATCAAAGTCAGTCATATCTAACTTTACAAGATTAGTTGAGATGACCTTCTAAGAAACTGTGATCAGACAATTTTTGTATACTCGCCTAGCTATGGCCAAATCACCAACTAGAGTAGAGACTAAGAAAGGTTCTAGGAGGATTTATGGACTGACACCAAAGTCTACTGTTGTATAAGGGGTCACAAAAGAAATTATGGCTCTGGGATCTAACAGTGCATAAACATCAATATGAAAGACTCATAATGTACCCACAACCATATCGGGGGAATCCTCTTGGTACTGTTGAGTCTGGAAAGCATAAAGTCTATTTTGGCGCTTACCACCACCTGCACTAGATGAGGCACCCTGCTGAGTCAAGTGACCTACTGGAGCTGTTGGGATAGTCTGATTATACTGGAGAGCATCCCTTCCTCTCAGTGAAGCCAATGGGACCTCCTTCAACCTATGACCTGACTTCCTGCACTAAAAACAATTTCCACTGTTGGCCATACACTCATCTTGGTGGTTCCTACTACACTTCTTCTACACTAAATAAGTAGATCCACTAGTGATACTACCCCGGGACTTAGAGCCTGGTGCCCTATCCCGCTGATCTTGTCTAAACTTGGGCACTGGGGAACTAGCAGAGAATGGGGCTGGAGCTGAAGATTTTTGGTAGAACTGAGAGTGAGTACCACCATCTGACCTTTACTGAGAATAACTTAAGTTACATGTTCTAGACCTCTTATTCTCTCTTTCCCTCTCCTTGATATTTTCCTCCTCAATCTGCTGGGTATGATTCATCAACCTGGAGATATCCACCTCCTTAACTAGCATAACAGTTCTACATTCTTTAAAAACATCTTTAGAAACACCGGACACAAACTTACTCATGTGGGCTCTGGAGTCAGCCAATATTATCAGAGCATATTTTGAAAGCTGAGTAAACTTAAGACAATTCTCCTTCATGTTCATGTCACCCTGCCTCAAGTTGATGAAATCCTGTACCTTGGCTTCCCTCAATTCAAGTGGAAGAACCTGTCCTGAAATGCAGTCATGAACTGATCCCAATCTACTGGGCCTGTATCTGCACCCCTAGTATCCTTCCACTATTTGTACTAAGTGTGAGCCACTACTTTGAACTAATAGACAGCTAATTCTGCACTCTCAACTGGATTGACATCCATGATCTCAGTAACTTTCTAGATGTCATCAAGGAATTCCTGTGGAATATCCTCAACCTTAAAACCATGGAACTGGGGAGGATTCATCATAGGTAGTCACAGACTCTAGCTACTGTTGTACTATTCTATGGATTGACTATTGCAATAGCCTGCTGGTTCACCTGAGTAGTCATGTCATTGGCTAGTACCTGAAAAGTAGCCTTGGACTCGGCATGAGTGACTTGCTTATTGAACCGGTCTATTGGGATTTGTGGCGCTTGTTGGTTTCCATTTTCATTGTTGTTGCTCCTTCTGTTTGCTCTTCTGGGAGTCATTTTCTGTAACACATAGAGCAAAACTGAAGTTTATCACACGATATGGAACATAAGGAAGTGAAGTTTTCCTAAAAATGCCTCGTAGCCTCTCTCTCATAAGTGTGGCGTGCTTCAAACCCATGAAAATGACTCTACTTAACATAGATTTTAGACACCCTAGGACACTTTAAACCTGATGCTTTTAACCAAGTTTGTAACACCCCAAGGATACTCCCTAGGCTGCACAATATAGTACTTAGAGTCACAAGTGACCCCAAGCTAACCCATGGCCAGGCATATACTAAACATTCAGATTAAAACAATATATATGCCGAAGGTAAATTGCTGTAATAATATAAGTCTTTGAATATAAAATAGTATCTCTGAATATAAGTGTAAGAAGTCTGAAATATAAACTGACTGTAAGAGATAAAAATTGACTCTATGTCTGAAAGCCTCTACTAAGATGAGTTGCTGGGACAAGTCCTCAACTAACTCTAATAGTCTGAAAATTGAATAAAAGATTAAATAAAATGAACATAAATCTTGTCCTCGAAATATGAGGACTCACCAACTCTGCTGCTAAGAGGACTGGAAAATCATACTAACTGCCATCTGGATCCTGAGCGCCTGAAATTATATCATGATAGGATGCAACACAAAAGTATGTATCAGTACTTCAAATGTACTAAGCATGCGAGATATACACTATGCTATTATTTTGTACATGAGAAGATAACTGAACATAAAAGGATAAATTGAACATGAAACTAAAATATGTAAATTGATGCAATGAGAAAGTAGATAAACATGTAACTGAACTGAATAACTGACTACAAGGTCATGCACTAACTGAGTCTGAACTATGGGATCTACTATTAACCGACATACTCCAAGCTGAGCTAACTATAGGGCCAACCTGTAACCCTTGCTGGTAAGGGTGTTCATACCTTCCCAAGGGTACGAACACTGCCTAGCATGGATCCACTAATTTTATGTCCAGAAAGGACTAAGGTGTTAAGTCTGATCTGAAGGGTGAACCTTTAGAACCTACGGTGATGCTATAGTTTTGGGACTTAGGGACTTCTACTAAAGGTCTCAACCTACTTCATCCCCACATTCGCTCGGTGCTAAGTACTACTCCTAACTAAATATGTAAATAAACTGAGGTATTGGATAGCTCAAAAATACTAATTTTCTGAGAATAAAAAATAATGCTAAAGCTGAAAGCATTCTAATCATTTAATTCTAAAGGACTGAGTATCTGACAAAAATGCATGAAATCCTAAACTGTTCAGGTGTTCATAAACCACCATCCTGAAGAATCTAATTACTTGTAATAGTTCTAGAATCTGAATAAAATATGCAGTTCATAATTATAGTTCAAAGTCAAGAATTATACAACATGCTGAGGGTTTGAGAATTGTGAATATACAGTAATGCTAGACTGTGAAGAAATATGCAATGAAGATTCATACATAGCAAGGAAACTGAAATACAAGGGATTCACCAAATTTAGGAATCCTAGGCACTGAAGACTAAACTAAAACTGAAGAACTGAATAAACTTAGGGAATCAATAGGTGAAATCATACCCATTGATGAATTCCCACATATCTGAGAGCAAAAAACCTTGGTGAAAACTTTGGGTCTGAAGCCTTAAGTTGAAGAACCCTACGGTTGCTTTGGAGAGGAAAAATCGCTTTTCTATTCATTATTAAAGTTTGAGTCAATGGAATAAACAGAAAAATAACCTAAGTCTGATAAAAATCCATCCAAGTATGCCTAAAATGACTTAGTGTAGGAGAAGGAAGATAGGGAAAAGATCAAAATACCCTTGACTTAATTTGAGAAGTTGCAAAAAACCTCGCCAGATGGTCGTGTCTGACAGCCCATCAGACCTGCGATGGCCCATCGGGTTTGACCATCGAAAGAGGGCAGGTCGATTGGCTCTCTAGGGAGTTCTCACAGTAGGTACCTATGGCCTGTGTTAGCTCCCATGGCGCATGGCCCTGGCCATCGATATTAAGGGGTGGCTTTTAAGCCCCTGGTAGATCCCCATGACGGTCTCCCACGGCCAGTTAGAAGTCCAAGAGTCATGGCAACTGCCTATTGGGGTTGAGTTGGTTGAGTCTGCTCCCATGGTTGGCTTGATAGGCCATCATGCCTTGCATAGTCCGTGGCACATGCCCATGGGGCCTTGGAATTGTAATTTTTTTTTGAGTTTATGAGCTTAAATGATGGTTCGAATTCTGGGCTGTTACATGAACAAAGTCACTATCTGGAATAAGTATCTTCTCCCTCGTATAGATGACTTGTTTGATCAACTTCAGGATTCTTCATTCTTCTAAAAGATTGACTTGTGGTCAGGTATCATCAGCTGAAAATTTGGGCTAAGAATATTTCTAAAACGACTTTCCGAACTAGGTATGGGCACTATAAGTTTTTGGTTATGTCTTTTGGACTGACTAATGCCCCAACTACTTTTATGAGTTTGATGAATGGAATCTTTAAACCATATCTAGATTAGTTTGTAGTTGTTTTTATTTATGAAATACTTGTGTATTCGAGGAGTAAGGAAGAACCTGAGAATCATTTGAGAATTGTGTTGGGCTTGTTGAGAGAAAAGTAGTTGTATGATAAGTTCTCTAAATGTTAGTTTTGGTTGACATATATGTCCTTCTTCGGGCATGTGATTTCGAAAGAAAGGATTATGGTTGATCCACAGAAGGTGGAGGCAGTTATGAGTTTGACTAGGCCCACTTTAGTGATATAGATCCGTAGTTTTATGGGACTAGCTAGCTACTATCACCGGTTTGTGAAGGGATTTTATTCTATTGCTTCTAAGTTTACCCGTTTGTCTCAGAAGGATGTGCCATTTTTGTGGTAAGTGAGTGTAAGGTGATCTTTCAAAAGCTGTAGACCTCATTGACTACGACTCCTATCTAGCATTGCCTATGAAGGGTAAGGTTTTTATAGTTTATTGTGATGCTTCACGTTCTGGTTTGGGTACTATTTTTTATAAAGGAAAATAAGAATGTCATTGCATATGCTTCAAGAAAACTAAATCTGAATGAAAAGAACTATACGACGCATGACTTGGAGTTGGCAGCAGTGGTGTTTGCTTTAAAGATTTTGAGGTACCATCTCTATGGTGTCTGTTGTGAGGCATTTACTGATAATCGCAGTTTGCAGAATGTGTTTACTCAGAGAGATCTTTCCTTGAGGGAGATGAGATGGATGGAGCTGTTCAAGGATCATCGTGTTACAATTTTATAACATTCAGGTAAGGTCAATGTGGTGGCTGATGCACTGAGTAGGACGTTCGAGAGTAAGGATAGCCTTCCTTGTTTGGAGGCTCCAAAGCATTTGTGTTATACCCCAAACTCGAGGGGCACAACTTGAACCCGATGACAAAGATTAGGCCTGAGCCGACCCTACTGTTCCATTTGTTAATGGCGCATAACATCAACACATAATCAAGAAAATAAACAAGTATATCTCAGCTTAAAATAAGTCCTCGACCGGCAAGGCCCTTGTCAATAGCTCTACAAAGAAAACATATACTCCCAACAATTCATAAAAAGTAATAAACGGTTGCACGCAAGTCCTGTTTGGGCCGTCTAGGCCACCATGATCTCTATACAGAAATTAAAAATAGGTATATACAATATAAGCTAGGCTACCAGGATAGTGAACAATCAACAATTATAACAAGGCCCTATTGGTCAACAACGTAGCTAATACAAACCAATAGACTAGTCTACAGGCCTCTATGAATATAATTCTCAGCGAGACAAAGCCCCGACCTACCCAAAAACTATAAACAGTTAAACAGGCAAACCTCTAAGACTATGGCAAACCCTAGAAAAAAAGGAGTCAACCAATCTGCTAAAAACTCAGTTGTTCTACCCAACGGGTTTGTCTGATCATTGCTCAGGACTTGCAACTATGAATGCAGCGCTCCCAACTAATGGGGCGTTAGTATGAAATAATGTACTGAGTATTTAAGGAAACTAAAAGCTGCAACTGAAGTTGATGTCATAAATACTATAAGTAATCTATAGTATAGTTAAAGATAAATCTGAGCATACTTACCTGCTCCTAAATCTATAAATAGATGAGATTGATATCATAAGTACTGTAAATACTCAATAAAGTAGTCAGAGGTTGGCCAGAACGTACTTACATGTTCTCGAATTAAACCTTACAAACCATAACTAACTAAGCAGTCCCATCTCGATTCGAGCTAACTAATATCATTAAATAATGGAGTGCCCGAGAAAGAAGATCGAAAATCATCATAATATAACCTAACTACTATTTATTTTTGGGAAAAATGGTTTTTGTTTTTGACTATTGAAAAATTCATTTTGAAAATTCAAGTTAAAGCTTCAAAATATTTTTCAAAATAAAGAAGAGTCGCCACTTAGTTTTATAAAGGAAAACCAAGAAAAACTTTAAGTAAATCTTTAAAGTCAAAACAGATATAACTTTAAAAATTCAAAGATTTTGGGTAAGAGGTTGCTATTAATGTTTCGAGAAAGTTTTAAAGGCATTCGAAATATCCGCTATCTCGCGGTCATCCGGACTTATTTTAAAATAACTTATTTTGATTAACTTTTGAAAAAAAGACCTTATTTGATTAATTTGAGAAAGAAAACGCTTAGTTGTTTTGATTGTGAAATTATGCCAAATGTAACTTGACAAAACTTTTTTAAGAGAAAGACATTGACAATTTGTTTGAGAAAAGAAATCATTACAAACTTTATTCTTGAAAGTAAAAAGAAGGCAATCTAACCATGTAAGAAATCATTTCATAACTAAATCAAAGATGTTTTTAAAGATGAAATGTCCTTATTTTGGGGACAATCCAACTAAGTTGTTGCCAGTCCAAGTTAGTTACAAATAATTCTAACTAACAAAATACATATAAACTAAAGAGAAAGGTAGAGAATTAAGGTTTAGGCTTAATTGATTTAGGCTTTTAGCCCAAACCAGAACCTGTCCTAAATTCTAAGTTGGGCTTTGAGGCCAACTTGCTACTAATTTGGACGTTTAGTCCCATTTTCATCAAGTCTGGTCCATTTGGACTGTTACCGCTGCTACTGCTGTTGGAGAAAATGAATCGGTCCACCTTGGACTTGACGGGAGGCTGGTTCAAAAATATGGTTGGGCTTTTTAGCCCAACGAGATGCGAGAAAATGAGTCCTAATAGACTCGAGGGGTGGTTCATGCAAGGTCAAAAGAACGTATGAATTAGTGAATTGAGCTAGGAATTTAAGTGAATCGAAAAAGACACTCTAATAACCAGAGGGAAATATTGCAGATGCCAAAATGAGAACCAAATTTTTTATTAAAGATAAGCTCATAAAACAACAGTGACAAGTTGTCTTTGAGTATCACGTTTTTACATGATCGACCCTACAGAACACATAGGATTGACATTAGTTGCTTATACTAGATCATGCTAAGGATTCCACATTATAAACATCGCTACCCAATCATATTAGTAACAAACAGCGTTTGAAACTATATTTTTTAAGACTTGACGAGTCTATCCAATTTTTAAGAAAAGAAAAGAAATTTCAACTTTTAAGAGTGATTCGAGTATGGGTAGAGAAACTCGTTTTCGCAGATTCCTAATAGTCATAAACATATGCAATCATGCACATAGAGCATGAACTTTGATTAGCGACACCATCTTATTTTAAAGGGATTAAGATTATATCTCATCCTAAAGGTATACAAATTTCAATGAGTGAAGAGAGCAAAGAAACAGGAAACATACTTCATGAAGCAGAGGAAAGTAAACATTCAAGTTTAAATGATTTTAACATGCGAAATAGAACATGTTATTTACTCATTTTTAGGCAAACAACCAAGAAGGAAATAGGGAACTTCGGGTCTTGCATGATTCATTCTATGTTAAAGAGCCTAAGACCTTCAAACAACTTTGATAAAATTAGGTTAGACACAAAAAGAACTTGTTTTAACATGATAAGCTATGCGACGAGAACTTGATTACTAATACATCCTACGGGGAATATTTACCAACCTAATGGGATCAGAAAAAGAAGAAGGAGATGGGACCTAAAGTTAATATTCATCTCACCAGTGCTTTTAATGAGACATTAAGACAATCACTTAGCTAATTCTGGATTCATTCAATGCAAAAAGAAAAGAGAATTCGAGAGTTTTTGATAAACAAGTTGCTAAAATAGTGAGGGATGAACATGCTTTGGATACGTAAGGCACGAAACAAACATTTGCCTTCCATAAGAAAGACAGAATCAATGAATTAAACTATAAAGGCATTCAAATTCATTCTTGAGGTAGCCTAATTTACTACTAAAAAAAGGCTAAAAAGAGACGGCCAAAAGGGACGCTGGCCGTCGCTTTTTTGGCCAAAAGCAACGGAAAAGCGACGGCGTCACTTCCGTGGGAAAATAGTCTATCGCTTTAAAAGCGACGGAATGCGTCGCAAATAAAAAAGCGACGGAATGCGTCGCAAATAAAAAAGCAACGCAATTTTTTTTCCAGAAAAGCGACGCAGTCTGTCGCTTTTTCTCGTATTTTTTTAAAAAAATTCCATAAAAGCGACGGACAGTGTCGCTTTTTCTTGGAATTTTTTTAAAAAAATCCAGAAAAGCGACGGACAAAATAGACCCTGTTCGTCGCTTTTCTGCATTTTTTCCAACTGCAAAAATTTGTATTTTCAATATGCACCACCTCCAATTTATAAAACTAATTCAAAACACAGCCAAAATCAGCACTAATTGCTGCCACAACATTCATAATAAGATTCAATCATAACAAGAAACTAAATAAGAAGTAATAATATCACTAATCCCAAATCCTAATTCCAAATTCAAGTACCTAATTCAAGTTCAAAAAAGAACCTAAAATTGAAAACTAATTCTTAACTCAAAACTAACAATTTAAACTAACAAACTTGAATTAAAAAAGCTTAACTTAAAAAAACTAAGATTCAAGAACTTAATTCCAAATTCTAATTCCAAATCTTAATTCCAAATTCAAGTACCTAATTCAAGTTCAAAAAAGAACTTAAAGTTGAAAACTAATTTTTAACTCAAAACTAACAATTTAAACTAACAAACATAACTTAAAAAAGCTTAACTTAAAAAAACTATGATTCAAGAACCTAATTCTAAATTCTAATTTCAAATACTATTCAAGTACCTAATTCAAGTTAAAAAAAGAACCTAAAGTTGAAAATTCATTCTTAACTCAAAAGTAACAAACTTAACTTAAAAAATCTTAACTTAAAAAAACTAAGATTCAAGAACCTAATTTCAAATTCTAATTCCAAATCTTAATTCGAAATTCAAGTACCTAATTCAAGTTCAAAAAAGAACCTAAAGTTGAAAACTAATTCTTAACTCAAAACTAAAAATTTAAACTAACAAACTGAACTTAAAAAAGCTTAACTTAAAAAAACTAGGATTCAAGAACCTAATTCAAAAGGTTAAAGTTGAAAACAAATTCAAGATTCTAAAACAAAATCCAAAACTAATTCAAGAACCTATTTCAAATTCAAAGTTCCCAAATTCAAGTTAATAATCTAATTCAAGAACCTAATTCCAAATTCAAGAACCTAGCTAATTCAAGAACCTATATAATTCAAGTTGAAAAAAGAACCTATACTAAGGTTCACAAGATAATAGCAAGCATTACCTAAACTAAGGTTCACAAGCTAATAATAAGCCTAAACTAAGGTTCACAAACTAATAGCAATCCTAAACTAAGGTTCACAAACTAATAGCAATCCTAAACTAAGGTTCACAAACTAATAGCAAGCCTAAACTAAGGTTCACAAACTAATAGCAAGCCTAAACAAATTAAAGTTCATAAATTAAGAATATAATCTAAAAAGGGAATTTTTCACTATCAATTTTTTCATTTATCAATTTTCACTATCAATTTTTTAAAATCCTAGTCTAGAATTCAACAATAAAAACAACAACATATACACCCTAGTCTAGAATTCAACAACAACAACATACCCTAGTCTAGAATTCAACAACAACAACATACCCTAGTCTAGAATTCAACATCAACAACATACCCTAGTCTAGAATTCACTATTAATTTTTTAAAATAAAAATACCCAAATTAAACCCTAACCTTCAAATAAACAAAAAAACTAACCTCAAAATCAGAGGAGGTTGGAGGGAGGAGGCTGACGGTGGAGGGAACGACGGTGGAGGGAGCGGCGGTGGAGGGAGCTGCGGAGCAATGGCGGAGGAGAGGAGAGGAGGAGAGAAAAGAGAAAGAGAGAAATGTGGGAAAGAGACCCCGTCGGGTCTCTGTATAATTAAAGAAGCGACGGATAACGTCGCTTTTGTCCGTTGCTTTTTTAAATGAGTTGACCGCATATTGACAGAAAAGCAACGGACAAAAAAGACTTTGTCCATCACTTTTCTATTTATTTTTAATATAAATTAAATTTTAAAGAAAGCAACAGATAGCGTCGCTTTCTTTAAAATTATTTTTAATTTTTTGTAAAATAATTGCGACGCTGTCCATCGCTTATAATAAAAAATAAAAAATATTTATTTTTAAATAATTTTGGCACAAAAATCTGCCAAAAAAAGTGACGGAAAAAGAGATGTTGTCCGTTGCTTTTGTAAAAAAATAATTCTAAATTAAAAAAAAAAAGTGACGGACAGCGTCGCCTTTCAAGAGCGACGCTGTCCGTCGTTTTTCTATCCGTCCCTTTTTGAGTTATTTTTAGTAGTGATTCTGTCACGACCCGATTTCTCGGTCATGATGGCACCTACAACCCCCGGTAGGTGAACCAATCCCCGTAGCCCAGAACAGTTAGTAATGGGCTACTATCTAGGAAATAAGGGAACAAGACAAATAAAATAGATAACAGGGATATAAATATATACATATACGAAAACTAAACCAAACCCCAAGACCTGGTATCATAGTACAGAGCCAAAACTACATACATGGAGTGTAAACGATCCAAAAGAATATATACAGATGTCTCTGAATGGTAATAGAGTACATAAAGCAAAAGATAAACTAAAGATAAGCTCTGATCGCCAAGAGCTCACCCTCAGTCTGAAGTAGTCCCCAACAGATCTCCAAGCACGAATCACAACGATCTATCGGCGATGGCCCACGCTAGGATCTGCACCCAAAGATGCAGGGGGTAGGGGTGAGCACCAAATGCGAAGCATAAGGTACCCAGTAGGTATCATAGGCCGACTGGGCACATATAAGATAAAAGCGCAGTAATAGACAGAATAGAAGCAAGTAATCACAGAAATCAACGAAAGGTACACAGGAACTAGCCCAGAGGGAAATCAACAGAACCACATGTGAGGCTAGTAAACAGAATATACACACCAAAGGCACAGGTGAAAGTAAGAGACAACGCACCTGGGGTCCTTGCAATAACAGTGTATACAAAATAAGTTTACGAAATGGACGGTATACCGGTAACCTCAAGTGTAAGAAGAAGAGAGAAGAGTAATGATAGACATGCTTAGAGACATGAATCAAACCCAACTAATCATAGCCAAATGCTCATACTTATCCTAATAATAGAGAACAATTCTGTAAGTAAAAGCAAAGGTCTACCTACAGTCCCCCGGCCGCCCATTCAACCGAGGAACACAAACAAGTGAAAACAAACCCTCCGGCATCCCATACTACCGGAGCGTACAATCAGCAAACAGCAAACAAGGGTGGAGCCTCAAACAATGAATGATATGATGCATGAAGATCTCAAGTGCCATGGTATCTCTGTATGTACCTCCTCCGGCGCCGATCTGGCCCAGCAGGTAGGTTCCATGGAAGGACTCTGCCCGTATACCTCTACTCCACCGTATACCCCTCCTCCGGCACACGCAGCCCGTAGACCCTGGCCCGGATGGCAAGGTCCATGGAGGTCCCCGACCCCATACTAAAATTCAGTATCAGAACATGTCGTCCGGAAGCAAGTCCGGTATTAGGATGGAGACCCAGTCTCGAATATGCAATGCCCAGACCCTATGCAGGCCTAAAGTAGTAGGAAAATGTCTCAAAAACCCCTCCAAGGGTGCCCGGGCGTAACCGGATCTAAACAGTAAAAAGTCATCTCAGGTGCTCGGTCCGACCGAGGCTAAAAATCATCTCAAGTAGCAAGAAAACTCAACTAGCACTCCGGCCCTGCCGAGTCTAGTGTAGTAGTAAAACTTGTGTTTTAAAACATAATTTTACTTTCTTTTACCCAAGAATACTCACAAGTCAAATCAACCATTTCCAAATCATTTCCATCAAAATGGGCCCCCCGGGCCATGCAAGGTTTAGAAAACAGTGCCAGTAGGCCCGAAGCCAAAACCACGGTAAAACATGGATAAAACCTTTTTATATGCATGGAAATGGTATGATCACACACAATAGCTGCCCCCGCAGCTCACAATCAACCTATCGACCCTGCACAGGCCCACAGCTACTCAGCAAGCATAACCAGCCTAGAAGGATAATTCTATGCCCGGGACTCGCGGACATTCCCAAAATCCCACCTTCTATGTTCCAGAGTCAACAAGGCCTCACAGGACCACAAGGGTAAATAAAATATATCGTCAAGTACTACAAGCAACGGAGAAACAAAAGTAGGCGGACATGAAGAAAGCGGTCGAGGTCTGTGGTACCAACCTAATAAACCAACCCAAGGATGCCCATTAATACAATTTTATTCTATATATGCGGAGTCTAGGGAAAATTAAATCGTAACCTACCTGTCGTCCGACGACAAGCTGCTAGAATGATGATCTCCGAGTCCGAACCGCTCTGAAATGAAATCAAATTGAATGAATCTTAATACCCACTAACGTGTGGGTGAATTTTGAGTAACTTAATACTGCCAAACTTTGGAAGTTTGGCAGATGAGCATACTTAAGTATATAGGATTTTCCAATAATCCTTATCATTGGCAATGAATAAGATAAAAGTCTAGTGATGCCACCATTCCACTTGCTATGTGCTGTGTTAGCCCCTCCACTTCCACGTGGAGGTGGAGGTGACAACCAATCCGATCCGTTGAGTATATACTTGGGTATTGCATAAATTCGTGGTAAAATAAATATAATATTTTAAATATACCATAATTCATAGAAAATTATTTCAAACAAAACCTACTATATTATAATAATAAATTTCAACATAATTAAATTTACTATCTCCGTTAAAATATTACGGTGTATGAAAACCTTATAAAATAAATACATATACAATTATATCGTAACAAAATATTTTTCATAAACCTTTAAAATATTTTGAAAAGGCAATAATAATATAGTTTTTTTCCAAATTAAACTTTTAAATAACATATTTTCAAATACACGCACGATGCTAATAAAATTCTTAAGTTTAGGCTCGTAATTCGCCAACACACGATTTTGATACTCAAGAATTCTCTCGGGATCCTCCCTTATGTTTTATCACTGTTTCAGAACTGAAATGGCATTTTAAAACGTGAAGTCTACACTTTCGGGTCACCTTACCCGACCCTCTGGTCACTAGAGACACTGCGCTTAGATCTGTGTTTGAGTCATGGGTCGAGTTTTTTAAATCGTTTTAACCCGGACCCTTCGCACCTGTTTCGCGACCCTCAGATGGTTGTCGCAAACCCGTTTGTGATCTCTGCCAGACACGTCCGCGGGTATTTTTGTTTTAAAACATCATTAACTTCTTTACTTCTAGTGGCAGGATCAGTTGGACGTGGAGTTTTGTGCGATAGAAAAACTAGACTCGTAGACCTTCGATTTGGTATTTTGGGGGACTTCTAACTCTTTATATATTGGGAGAAAAGCCCCGAGACATTTGACCCAAAGTTCAGGAAATTTGTTAACGAACTTACGATAACTTTTGTCGATTTGCTTGACTTCAAACTTATATGTGGAAATGACCGGAAGGGTCATTACATCATCCACTACTAAAAAGGGCTTTCGTCCTCAAAGGTCAAGGTCAAGGGGGTACCTGAAAGCTAAAATAGCTGCGGATACTGATCCCGCATATCTCTCTCGGTCTCCCAGGTAGCCTCCTCGACTGGACGGTTCCTCCACTGAACCTTAACAACCGGGATCTCTCGAGACCTCAATCTCCTGACATCTATGGCCAAAATAGTTGCCGGCTCCTCAACAAAGGCTAAATCCTCACCCAACTGAACTGAATCCCACTGCAACACATGAGACTCATCTGGGACATACCGACGCAACATTGAAACATGAAATACAGGATGTATAGCTGAAAACATCGGAGGTAAGGCTAACTGATAGGCAACGCTACCAACCTTCTGCAGAATCTCAAACGGCCCAATGTACCTGGGGCTAAGCTTGCCCCGCCTACCAAATCTCATCACGCCCTTCATGGGCGATACCCGGAGAA
>QJPP01006111.1:0-28228 GCA_003996215.1 Jaltomata sinuosa | reverse complement strand
AACTTAAATCATTTGAGCAAATTGCAATGGCAATTGCTGCCAAACTTAAATAACACTTCTTTGGAATGCAATTTTGGTGCAAAAATTACCACTGTATATCATTCACTTGTCACATTAAAAGTTGAATCCAATAAGCAATATCTTGATAATTTATTCGATCACCGAAAATAAAATCGATTATCTACGTCAAGTTATTCAAGCCTAATTTCAAGTTGATTTCATTTTGGAGTTTCTCGGAGCGGTTCGAGCGTGGACATCGTCGTTCTAGCAGCTTCTCATCAGACGACAGGTAGGTTACGGTTTATTTTTCCCTAGACTCCGCATATATAGGATAAAATTGTATTAATGGGCATCCTTGGGTTAGTTTATTAGGTTGGTACCACATACCTCGACCGCTTTATTCATGTCCGCCTACTTTTGTTCCTCCGTTGCTTGTAGTATTTGCCGATATATTTTATTTACCCTTGTGGTCCTGTGACGCCTTGTTGACTCTAGAACATAGAAAGTGGGATTTTGGGAATGTCCGCGAGTCCCGGGCATAGAATTATCCTTCTAGGCTGGTTATGCTTTCTGAGTAGCTGTGGGCCTGTGCAGGGTCGATAGGTTTATTGTGAGCTGCTGGGCAGCTATTGTGTTTGATCATACCATTTTCATGCATATAAAATGGTTTTATACATGTTTTACTACGGTTTGGGCTTCGGGCCTACAGACACTATTTTCTAAACTTTGCATGGCCTGGGGGGCCCGTTTTGATGAAAATAATTTGGAAATGGTTTGATTTAACTTGTGAATATTCTTGGGTAAAAGAAAGTAAAATTATGATTTAAATTACCAGTTTTACGATTAACGCTAGACTCGGCAGGGCCGGGATGCTAGTTGAGTTTTTTTGCTATTTGAGATGATTTTTAGCCTCGGTCGGACCGAGCACCTGAGATGACTTTCTACTGTTTAGACCTGGTTATGCCCGGGCACCCTTGGAGGGGTTTTTGAGATATTTTCCTACTACTTTAGTCCTAGACAGGGTCTGGGCATGCATATTAAAGACTGGGTCTCTATCTTGATCTCGGACTTGCTTTCGGATGACATGTGTTGATACTGAGTTTTAGTATGGGGTCTGGGACCTCCATGGACCTTGCCATCCGGGCCAGGGGCTACGGGCTGCGTGTGCCGGAGGAAGGGTATACGGTGGAGTAGAGGTATACGGGCAGTGTCCTTCTATGGAACCTACCTGCTGGGCCGGATCGGCACCGGAGGAGGTACATACAAAGATACCATTTCACTTGAGATCTTCATGCATCATATCATTCATTGTTTGAGGTTCCACCCTTGTTTGTTGTTTGTTGATTGTACGCTCCGGTAGTATGGGATGCCGGAGGGTTTGTTTTTACTTGTTTGTGTTCCTCAGTTGTATGGGCGGCCGGGGGACTGTAGGTAGACTTTTGCTATTTACTTACAGAATTGTTCCCTGTTATGGTTAAGTATGAAATTGGTTACTGCTAGACTGTTAGTTTTTGGATTTGAGATTGATATGATTAGTTGAGTTTGATTCATGACTCTGAGCATGCCTATCGTTACTCTTTCTCTCTTCTTCTTACACTTGAGGTTACCGGTATACCGTCCATTTTGTAAACTTATTTTATATACACTGTTATTGCAAGGACCCCATGTGCGTTGTTTCTTACTTTCACCTGTGCCTATGGTGTGTATATTCTGCTTACTAGCCTCACATGTGGTTCTATTTGTTTCCCTCTAGGCTAGTTCCTGTGTACCTTTCGTTGATTTCCGTGACTGCTTGCTTCTATTCTGTCTGTTACTACGCTTTTATCTTATATGTGCCCAGTCGGCCTATGATACCTACTGGGTACCTTATGCTTCGCATTTGGTGCTCACCCCTACCCTCCTGCATCTTTGGATGCAGATCCTAGCGTGGGCCATCGCTGTTAGATCGCTGTGATTCGTGCTTGGAGATCTGTTAGGGACTACTTCAGACTGAGGGTGAGCTCTTGGCGATCGGAGCTTAGCTTTAGTTTATCTTTTGCTTTATGTACTCTATTACCATTTAGAGACAGCTGTATATATTGTTTTGGATCGTTTGCACTCCATGTATGTAGTTTCGGCTCTATACTATGATATCAGGTCTTGGGGTTTGGTTTAGTTTCCGCATATGTATATATATATGCTCCTGTTAAACTATTCTTCCGCTTATTTGTTAGATAGTAGCCCATTACTAACTGTCCTGGGCTACGGGGATTGGTTCACATACCGGGGGTTGTAGGTGCCATCATGACCGAGAAGTCGGGTCGTGACATTGTGACAAGAAGGGATTATAAGAATGCTCGATCTTACCCATAACAAGTTCAACATAAACAACATTGTTTTGACATGCCGACATAACAAAGAGAATTGAAACAGAACAACAAGAAAAATAGAGAAAAGAGGATATTTCTGGACAATAGTTACGAAAGAAAGTTTTAATACTCATGGAGCTTTGAAATAATATGGGCAAAATCACTGAACTTGAGCAAAACATTATGCTACATGATTTTTTTTAAAAAAGACTACGAACTGAATCATGGCAGATTTCAAAGATTTCTTTTCCCATAAACAGAATACCCAACCTAATCCTACCATGACAAATCGATCAATCGTTCATGAGTAAAGCTAAGGGTGAAGGGTGTCCATGATTCAACAAAATATACACCATATTGAAAAAGCCATTAGAATTCTACACTTGGGAGTATACAGAGGAAAAACAAATCGAGCTGGTTCAAGACTTTCTAAAGTTCAAAAGGATTGAAATCTACTCATTTACCTTGAAAATAAATCTGTCAAAAACACAACACCAATACCTATCCGATTTTAGAGTAAACAAGTTCGAAATCTTTAGAAAATGCAATTCTCCAAGAAATTCTGGTTCTGAAATGACCCTTCAGGTCATTTTCTATTTTTCGTGCTTTTTATGCATTTCGAGCTTTCTCTTAGTGGCTCCAGGTCATTTATGACTTGCCAGGACTGACGGTTTGGTGCCCGGGCCATTTGTTAGGTCGTTGTAACCATTTCCCCATTTTAGCTTTTAAAGTTGGTAAATCTTTGACTTCGGTCAATATTCTTGGTTAACGCACTCAGAATTGAATTCCGACAGTTCCATTGGCTCTGAAACGGGGATTTTGGTCTAGTGGGACCATTGGTTTGGGTCTGAGTGCTTTCAGTTTTGTTTTGTGTGGTTTGAAGTCAGTTTGGCTGGTAGGGTTGACTTTGGTCAACATTCGGGGAAGACAACCTCAGATGGGAATTCCATCAGTGCCGTTAGCTCCGAAATGTTGACTTTGGGTTAAGGAGACCTTTGGTTTGGGTCCCGAGGCTTCTGGACTCATTTTTGAATTTTGATTTTCGAGTTGGTTTTAGGTATTGGGGCCCACTTTTTATTAAAATGGTCTCCGTTGGGAGTTTCATCAATTCCATTGAATCCAGAATGCCATTTTTGGTAGGGTAGCATGGTAGTTTGTGTTCACGAGGTTCCATAAAAATACCGAGGGTCCGTCGGAAGATTTTTGGACGTGGTGTTTTTGTTGGTTGCTGCATTAACTTGCAAACAACTTTGCTATTCGCGATTGCAGGGACCCCATCGCATTCGCGATGGTTTAGTTTCTTGACCACCGCATTCGCAGAGAGTTCCTTCGCATTCGTGATGTGGCCGGTTGGGACCCAGCTCGGCTTCTTCTTTGCGAACGCGGCCTGGACCATCATGATCGCGATGGTTGGGCTGACTGTTCTCCGCGAATGCGAGGGTCCTGTCGCTTTCGCGATGAAGGATCCCTGACAGTTATATTAAGTCCCAACTTTATTTTCTCCTTCATTTATCCGAGAGCCTCCATTGTTGAGCTCCAAGCTCCTAAATTCCAGCTCCCTTTCATCAATACCATTCACCCAGTAAGTTCCCCCTTCACCCCTCTCCTCGTTCCGTGTAAATTCTCGTATTTCTTTTGCTAAATTCCCTTGTTGCTAAATCTTTAGAGTTGGGGAAAAATATTGTGGAATATGATAGTTTGGGGACTGCATCCTCTAAAACTCGTGCAACTCAGCCCCGTAGCATGTTCTCCTTATAGAGGTTGGTTTCCATTTTTAAATTCCAAACTTTTCCATCCTAATCCCGTGAATTATTAGCACTTCGGGGTCGTTTTGGGCCCCGAATCAAGCTCCAATTGCATCTAAACTTTGGGCATGGGTTCCTTAACCCACCGCGAGCATAGTTGTGAATTTTGTTTTTGGTTTTGTTGTGCGGGCCTCGAGGGTCATTTTTCCAACCCGATTTTCTGTATAGCAATATGGGTGTCATTATTCTCGTTTTTACACCTAGTTTATGTTCTTGATAGCGTGACAACTTTCTGAGGCTGTTCGAAAGGGGAAGGCACACGACTGATAGCTCGTGCTTGTAGTTCGGCCCTGAGGTAGGTTACGGTTTACCTTCTAGAATGAGTTAGTTAGGTCTTATATATTTATATGTTACTTGAATGCTAGGTTGAATTCTAGATAGACTTTAGGATTAAATCCTCTTTATCATGTTATTTTGCCATTTCGGGTTTTTAGCACTAGGACTGTATGTTATCCTTAGCCTAGGAGTTTGTTTCTTCTGTGTGACTAGTCTAGACCCTTAGCATTCTTTTAGGAGGCTTTAGAGGTAGAATAGAGCTTGCCCATTGTTTTTCGCTTCACCGCTTTATTCTATCATTATACGTAACTGTGAGCCTGAGGCCATGGCTAGGATTTTGGTAGATTCCAGGTCAGTTCTCTTATTTTGGAGGGTTCTTTTTCCCTGTTTGATCTGATGGTGTGATATTCCCTTTGCTTGTGAACATTCATACTCATATCGCATGGCATATCATTGGTACCGTACAAAAATAATTTTTTCAAAGGCTTTTGGGTTTGAAAAGAGTTTTTTCTACTGTTGTGATGGATTTTGGACTAAATTGAGCTAATTTGAGTATCACCTTGGTTTTTGAGAGGGAAAGAGGAACTACTATTTTTTGTATATAAATTTATAGTCTGATGCGGTATTTCGGACCCCCGATGCGTTATTCCGGGTATTTTACTTTCCCATTTATATACATATTAGTCAAATGCGGTATTCCGGACCCCCGATGCATTATTTTGGGTATTTTATTATTTCATATATATATATGCATAGTCTAATGAGGTATTCCGGGCGCCCATGCGGTATTCCGGGTTTATATTATATTGCATTCATATGCATCATCGTGCATCGCATTACATTTGCTTTGGCACGTGGATGGACTCTGGTTTGGCTTGATGTTGTTTCCCTTTTCTTTCTTTTTATTTAAAGGCATGTGTCCGGCTTTATAACTAGAATTAGGAGGACCCCTGTATAGTTAGCTGCTTTCCTGTAATCTATATTTATATATTATCTTTCTGCGCTCGGTCAACCTATGATGCCTACTGAGTACCCATTGTCCTTGTACTCATACTACACTTTGTATCTCTTTTTCTGATGCAGCACCTAGTACGAGCGACCCTCGTTGATCTCCTATCATTCGAGGCCCATTGTTGTTCGTATTGCGACGAGCTCCCGGCACTTTGGAGACTTTACTTGCTTTCCATCTTGTACTTCCTATCTATATTTTGTATTTTGGATATACAAAGGTTATTGTATAGCTACTCCTTGCTTTAGTCGCTCTTGTACTAGTGACACTAGGTCCGGGTTGGTATTCGGGTTATTTTGTCTTTTTCAGTCACTTTAGGGCCATCTTTTGTATATTGTGTACGTTGGTATATATATATATATATATATATGCTTTTGACCCTATCTTTTGTTATATCTTCCGCTTCTCTTTAGTTAAATTATTATTTATTGCGTTTCGCATATTTTGGATAGGCTTGTCTACTGGGGGGTTATGTAAACGCTATTATGGCCCAGTTTTGGGTCGTGACAGAGTGGTATCAGTGCTTTAGGTTCACTGGTACAAGAGCAAGTGTCTAGTAGAGCCTCGTGGATAAGGTACGATGACATCCGTATCCTATCTGTGAGGGGCTATAGGACATTCCTTAGGAAAGGCTTCATTTTGTTTGATTATTTATCGTGCTTACTTGATTTGATCAACTCCTAAGTATATTTATTTCACTCGTTCTCAGATGGTTCGAATGAGATCTTCAGTGGGTGAGGACAAGGCCCCTGCCCCTGCAGTTAGAGCCCCAGCCAGGAGGGCACGGGCTATGACACCAGCTCGGGCCCGGGCTAGGTCACCATCACAAGAGCCTGAGGTTAGAGCGGATGGGGTTCAGTATGAGCCAGAGCATGTGGGGCCAGCCCAGCATCCGACAGGTTTTGTAGCTACTCCAGTATTGCAGAACACCTTGGTTCGATTATTGGGGTTTCTTGAGGGTATAACTGCACCAGCCATTTCGCCGAGCACTCCGATTGGTTCTCAGGTTTGAGATGAGGCCCAGACTTCAGCTCAGGCAGCAACACAGGGTTCAGGAGCGCAACCTGTTGCTACGGCTCCCAAATTTAAGGTACTATCGGTCCCTGCAGTTACTCCCCCTCTTCCAGCCATGCCAGTTATGTCTTATGAGGAGCAGAAGATGCTGGGTAGATTCTTGAGATTGGGTCCTCCGAGGTTTTCAGGTGCTTCTAGGAAGGATGCGCATGAGTTTTTGACTAGCTGCTAGGAGAGGTTACATAATTTAGGGTTAGTTGAGTCTCATGAAGCCGATTACATAATGTTTCAGCTGGATGGTCTAGCAAAACAGTGGTGGAGGTCATATGTTACTTGTAGACCAGCCAGGTCGCCTCCACTTACTTGGGATCAGTTCTCCGCAGTTTTTATGGAGAAGTATGTACCATATAGCATGAGGGAGCGTCTGATGGATCAGTTTGATGGGTTGGAGCAGGGCTTCATGACTGTGTCTGAGTATGTGGTTCGTTTCCACCAGCTGTCTAGACACACCACTATGATTCTGCCTACCGAGCACGAGAGAGTACGCTGGTTTGTTCGGGGTTTAACCTTGCACCTCCACTTGGCCACATAGGGTATGGTAGCATCGGGTCAGTCTTTTTCGGAGATAATTGATCATCCCCGTACTATTGAGGGTATAGTTCACGAGGCCCAAGGGGGCAACAATAAGAGGCATCGCTATCAGGGCAGTTTTAGCAATTCACAGGGCCGTGGTAGGGGCTACTATGGTAGAGGTCAGCATCAGCAACGCTTGTAACCAAGCCGGCCTGTTCAAGAGGCATTACAGACTACTGAGGGTCAGAGTAGCTAGAGTCTCATTCCTGCTCCTCGAGGTGGTCATTCAGGGTCTACATGTCATGGTGGTTATTCTAATTCGGCCGGGGCTTCACAGCGGAGTACATATGGTTGGGGTTGTTATGAATGTGGCATGATAGGCCACTTTTCTAGAGAGTGCCTATTGGTACAGCAGCCTAGGTGACATGATCCATTGGTTCAGGCCCCTAAGGCTCCAGCACCTCCAGCTAGAGATGGTTCACAGGGTAGTAGGGGTGGTCTCCAGGGCACCAGAGGTGGCCCTCAGTCCGGTAGGTCAAGTGGTCGTGGCGGTCGGGGCCACATGTATGCAGTTCTTGGCTGGACAAAGGCTGAGGCTTCAGATGCTGTGATCATAGGTACGATCTCCATTTGGCATCAGTCTGCTTCTGCTTTGTTTGATCCGTGGTCTACATTCTCGTATGTATCTGCTTATTATGCTACTCTTTTGGGGTCTTCATGTGAGTCCTTGCCTGTGCCTTCGCGTGTATTTACTCCTATAGGTGATTCTTTAGTAGTGGATCAGGTGTATAGAGCTTATGTAGTGACTATCTTGGGGTATGACACCTGGGTTGACTTGGTTGTCCTTGATATGGTCGATTTTGATGTGATCTTGGGCATGGATTAGTTGTCTCGTTATCATGCAGTCTTGGATTGCTTCACCAAGACTGTTACTCTTCGGATGCTTGGTATCCCTCCTATCATATTGAAGGGAGCCGATAGCCACATGCCGAGGGGAGTTATATCTTTCTTGAGCGCCCAGTGGTTGGTTGGGAAGGGGTGCTTAACTTATCTTGCCTATGCCCGTGATACTAGTGCCACCATACCTCCTCTTGAGTCGGTTCATGTGGTTTGCGAGTATTCAGATGTCTTTCCTTTCGATCTTCTGGGTCTTCCTCCTGATCGTGACATTGATTTTGGTATCGATGTCGAGCCAGGCACCAAGCCCATTTCCATTCCGCCATATCAGATGGCACCTGCTGAGTTAAGGGAGCTTAAGGATCAGCTCTAGGATCTGTTGAGTAGAGGGTTTATCCGGCCTAGTGTGTCTCCGTGGGGTGCTCCGGTTCTATTTGTGAAGAAGAAGGACAGGTTTATGCGTATATGTATTGACTATATGCAATTGAATAAGGTGACAGTTAAGAACATATATCCGATGCCGCGTATTAATGACTTGTTTGATCAGCTACAGGGGGCAGCCGTGTTTTCTAAGATAAATCTAAGGTCCGATTATCACCAGTTGAGGATTAGGGCTGAGGACATCCCAAAGACTGCATTTAGGACTCGATACGACTATTATGAATTCCTGTTCATGCCTTTTGGGTTGACTAATGCCCCACCAGCATTTATGGAGTTGATGAACAGTGTGTTCAGTGCTTACCTGGATTCGTTTGTGATTGTGTTCATCGACGACAATCTGATTTATTCGAGGAGTAGGGAGGAGCATGAGCATCATCTTAGTGATGTACTTCAGGCTTTGCGAGACCACCAGTTGTATGCCAAATTCACTAAGTGCGAGTTTTGGCTTGAGTCTGTGGCATTCTTGGGGCACGTGGTGTCCAAGGATGGGATTATGGTAGATCCGGTGAAGATTGTTGAAGTTCATGATTGGGCTAGGTGTACTTCTCCTACCGAGGTCTTCAGCTTCGTCGGGTTAGCAGGTTATTACAGATGGTTTGTGGAGGGATTTTCTTCGATAGCAGCATTGTTGACTAGATTGACTAAGAAGAATGTTCCCTTCCAGTGGTCAGATGAGTGTGAGGCAAGCTTTGTGAAGCTCAAGGCCTTGTTGACTTCAACTCTGATTCTTACACTTCCGATCGAGGGTCAGGGTTTCACCGTATATTGTGATGCATCAGGTATTGGGTTGGGTTGTGTATTGATATAGCAGGGCCGGGTTATTGCATATGCTTCCAGACAATTGAAGGTTTACGAGAGGAACTACCCCACACATGACTTGGAGTTAGCAGCGGTAGCCTTCGCGTTAAAGATGTAGAGGCATTATCTTTATGGCGTACATTGTAAGATATTTACTGACCATCGTAGTCTTCAGTACATTTTCAGCCAGAAGGATCTAAATTTAAGGCAGCAGAGGTGGTTGGAGTTACTTAAGGACTATGACATTTCTATCCTCTATCATCCGGACAAGGCAAATATGGTAGCGGATGCCTTGAGTCGAAAGGAAGCGAGTATGGGTAGTTTGGCTTTCTTAGCTATGGAGGAGCGACCTTTAGCTTAGGACATTTAGTCCTTGGCTAATAGGTTGGTTCGACTTGACATTTCTGAGCTGGGTCGTATTCTTGCTTGTGTTAAGGCTAGGTCTTCCTTGTTGGAGTAGATTCGAGCACAACAGTTTGATGATGTGAGATTGAGGATCATTCGTGACAAGGTGTTAAATGGTGAGGCTAGAAAGGCGACTTTAGATTCGAAGGGTGTTCTGAGGATCGAGGGTCGTATTTTCGTTCCTAGAGTTGGTGACTTGGTCAGGTTGATATTGGAGGAGGCTCATTCCTCTATATATTCCATTCATCTCAGGGCAGCTAAGATGTATCGTGACTTGAGGCAGCACTACTGGTGGTGTGGGATGAAGAGGGATATTTCGGCTTTCGTATCCAGGTGCTTGAACTGTTAGCAGGTAAAGTTAGAGCACCAGAGGCCAGGTGGTTTATCACAGAGGCTACCCATTTTGGAGTGGAAGTGGGAGCATATATCCATGGACTTTGTAGTCAGATTGCCACATACCTTGCAGAGGTTTGATGCTATTTGGGTTATCATGGATAGGTTCACGAAGTTTGCTCACTTCTTGCCAGTTCAGACTTCCTACAGTTCCGAAAGGTTGGCCCAAATCTATATTCGAGAGATTGTCCCTTTGCATGGGGTGCTAGTTTCTATCATTTCTGACCGAGGTACTCAGTTCACTTTGCACTTTTGGCTGTCTATTCAGAGAGAGTTGGGTACTAGAGTTGAGCTTAGCACTGCTTTTCATCCACAGATAGACGGCCAGTCAAAGCGTACTATTCAGGTTCTGAAGGATATGTTGGGAGCTTGTGTTATTGATTTTGGGGGTCAGTGGGACCAATGTTTGGCCTTAGAAGAGTTTGCATATAATAATAGTTACCATTCCAGCATCCAAATAGTTCCGTTCGAGGCTTTGTATGGTCGGCGGTGCAGATCTACAGTGGGTTGGCTTGATGCTTTCTTGGTTAGGCCGTGG
Source organism: Jaltomata sinuosa (assembly GCA_003996215.1). NCBI lineage: Eukaryota > Viridiplantae > Streptophyta > Magnoliopsida > Solanales > Solanaceae > Jaltomata > Jaltomata sinuosa. The sequence goes on along the minus strand of QJPP01006111.1, from coordinate 17,731 downwards.
GGTATTAATTTGCTTCATGATTCTATGGATAGAGTTCATGTTATTCAGGAAAGGCTCCATACTTCCCAGAGTAGGCAGAAGAGTTATGCTGACTGGAGAGTTCAAGATCTCGAGTTTATGATTGGTGACAGTGTATTCTTTCGGGTATCGCCCATGAAGGGCATGATGCGGTTTGGGAAAAAGGGTAAGCTCAGCCCGAGGTTCATTGGTCCATTTGAGATCCTTTGCCGTATTGGGGAGGTTGCTTATGAGTTGGCCTTTCCTCCTGCTCTTTCTAGTGTTCATCCGGTGTTTCATGTTTCCATGATGTGGTGGTACATTCTGGATGAGTCTCACGTGCTTCAGTTGGAGTCGGTGGATGAGTCCTTAGCCTTTGAGTAGGAGCCTATTGCTATTTATGAAAGGCAGGTTAGGAAGTTGAGGTCCAAGGAGATTCCGTCAGTTAAGGTTTAGTGGTGGCATCGTCCTATCGAGGAGGCTACTTGGGAGATCGAGACCGACATGTGGACCCGTTATCCTCGTCTTTTCGAGTCTTCAGGTACTATCCTTATTCAAACTTTCGTGGATGAAAGTTCTTTTACTAGTGGATGTTATAATGACCGTCCAGGTCATTTTCCATTTTTCGTGCTTTTTCTGTGTTTTGAGCTTTCCCTCAGCGGCTCCAAGTCATTTATGACTTGCCGGGACTGACGGTTCGGTGCCCGGGCTGTTCGTTAGGTCATTGTGACCATTTTCCTATTTTAGCTTTTAAAGTTGGTAAATCTCTGACTTCAGTCAACTTTCTTGGTTAATGCACTCAGAATAAAATTCCGACAGTTTCGTTAGCTCCGGAACGGGGATTTTAGTCTAGTGGGACCATTGGTTTGGGTCTGAGGGCTTTTGGTTTGGTTTTGTGTGTCTTTGTGTGTTTTGAAGTCAGTTTGGCTGGTAGGGTTGACTTTGGTCAACATTCGGAGAAGACAACCTCGGATGGGAATTTTGTCAGCGCCATTAGCTTTGGAATTTCGACTTTGGGCTAGGGGGACCTTTGGTTGGGATCTCGAGGCTTCTGGACTCATTTTTGGGTTTTGAGCGTGGAGCCCACTTTTAATTAAAACGGTCTTCGTTAGGAGTTTCATTGATTCCATTGAGTCTGAATGCCGTTTCTGGTAAGGTAGCATGGCTGATTTGTGTTCACGGGGTTCCAGATGAATCTCGAGGGTCTGTCGGAGGATTATTGGACTTGGTGTTTTTGCTGGTTGCTGCATTAAGTTGCAGACAACTTTGCTCTTCGCGATTGCGAGGACCCCATCGCATTCGCGATGGTCTAGTTTCTTGACCATCACATTTGCGGAGGGTTGCTTCGTGTTGGTGATGTAGCCGTCTAAGACCCGGCTCGGCTTTTTCTTCGCAAACTTGGCCTGGACCATCGCGATTGCGATGGTTGGGCAGGCTGTTCTCCGTGAACGCGGGGGTCCTTTCGTGATCTCGATGAAGGACCCCTGGCAGTTATATTAAGTCACAACTTTGTTTTTTCCTTCATTTATTTAAGAGCCTCCATTGTTAAGCTCCAAGCTCCCAAATTCCATCTCCCTTGCATCAATACCATTCACCCAGTAAGTTCCCCCGTCACCCCTCTCCTCGTTCCGTGTAAATTCTCGTATTTCTTCCGCTAAATTCCCTTGTTGCTAAATCTTTAGAGTTGGGGAAAAATCTTGTGGAATCTGATCATTTGGGGACTGCGTACTACTAAACTCGTGCAACTCAGCCCCGTAGCGTGTTCTCCTTATCGATGTTGGTTTCAGTTTTTAAATTCTGAACTTTTCCATCTTAATCTCGTGAATTAGTAGCACTTCGGGGCTGTTTTGGGCCCCGAATCGAGCTCCAATCGCACCCAAATTTGGGCATGGGTTTCTTAACCCACCGCGAGCATAGTTGTGATTTTTGTTTTTGGTTTCATTGCGCGGGCCCTGAGGGTCATTTTTCCAACCCGATTTTTGGCCGGATTTTCCGTATAACAATATGGGTGTCATTATTCTTGTCTTGACACCTAGTTTATGTTCTTGATAGCGTGGCAACTTTCTATGACTGTTCGAAAGGGGAAGGCACACGAGTTATAGTTCGTGCTTGCAGTTTGGCCACGAGGTAGGTCTTATGTATTTATTTTTTACTGGAACGCTAGGTTGAATTCTAGATAGACTTTAGGCTTAAATCCTGTTTATCATGTTATTTGGCCATTTCGGGTTTTTAGCACTAGGATTGTATGTTATCATTAGCCTAGGAGCTTGTTTTTTCTGTGTGACTAGTCTAGACCGTTAGCATGCTTTTAGGAGGCTTTAGAGGTAGAATAGAGCTTTCCCGTTGTTTTCCGCTTTTATTATCCGCTTTACCGCTTTATTCTATCATTGTATGTAATTGTGGGCCCGAGGCCATGGCTAGGATTTGGATGGATTCCAGGTCATTCTCTCTTGTATTGGAGGGTACTTTTGCCCTGTTTGATCCGATGGTATGATATTCCCTCTTCTTGTGAACATTCATACTCATATCGCATGGCATATCATTGGTACAGTACGAAAATAATTTTTTCAAAGGCTTTTGGGTTTGAAAAGAGGTTTTTCTATTGTTGTGATGGATTTTAGACTAAATCGAGCTAATTAGAGTATCACCTTAGTTTTTGAGAGGGAAAGAGGAACTATTATTTTCTGTATATAAATTTATAGTCTGATGCGGTATTTCGGACCCCTGATGCGTTATTCCGGGTATTTTACTTTCCCATTTATATATATATTAGTCCAATGTGGTATTCCGAACCCCCGAAGCAGTATTCTGGGTATTTTATTATTTCATATATATATATATGCATAGTCCGATGAGGTATTCAGGGTGCCCGATGCGGTATTCTGGGTTTATATTATATTACATTCATATATGCATCATCGTGCATCATATTACATTTTCTTTGGCATGTGGATGGACTCTGGTTTAGCTTGATGTTGTTTCCCTTTTCTTTCTTTTTATTTACAGGCATGTCTCCGGCTTTATAACTAGAATTAGGAGGACCCCTGTATACTTAGCTGCTTTCCTGTAATCTATATTTATATATTATCTTTTTGTGCTCGGTCGGCCTATGATGCCTACTGAGTACCCGTTGTCTTGGTACTCATACTACACTCTGCATCTCTTTTTCTGATGCAACACCTAGTACGAGCCACCCTCGTTGATCTCCTGTCATTCGAGGCCCGTTGCTTGTCGGATCGCGGTGACCTCCCGACGCTTTGGAGACTTTACTTGCTTTCCATCTTGTACTTCCTGTCTATATTTTATATTTTGGATAGACAGAGGTTATTGTATAGCTACTCCTTGCTTTAGTCGCTCTTGTACTAGTGACACCAGGTCCGAGTTGATATTCGGGTTGTTTTGTCTTTTTGGGTCACTTTAGTGCCATCTTTTGTATATTGTGTATGTTGGTATGTATATATATGCTTTTGGCCCTATCTTTTGTTATATCTTCCGCTTCGCTTTAGTTAAATTATTATTTTTTGCTTTCCGCATGTTTGGAATAGGCTTGTCTACTAGGGGGTTATGTAGACTCCATCACGACCCAGTTTTGGGTCGTGACATGTTCATTCTCATGACATCAATTTCAAAGCGGAGCATATGCAGATGCTAAACACATTTTTGCACAAACAAGAAAAATAAAAGAAAGGCATTGAAAGAAAGGATGAGATGAGGGCAAAATTTATAATCTGCAAATGATTCGTCTAAATAAACATAGAACAAAAGAAATTTCTGGGTTCAATAATCCTTTTAAAAAATCAATCTAAAACCAAACGCTATAAATTCTTACTTCATAGTCAAACACACATATTTTCCAAACAAGACCAGCCTATAACCAACAACATTCCACTAGTTCTAGCAAAAATAATGAAAGAAATAGAGAAGGTGGAATGAAATATTACATGTTCTTGAGCAGCGACTGAGATTCACGAGCTCGTCGGAGACTTTCACCATCAGAACATGGATTATTTCGCTATAACTTGATTATTTGAAGTATTTTTCTCTTTGAATCTTTGGTTACGTGAGATTAGTGGAATGCTCCACCAAAATCCTTAAAATTTTCCCCAAAAAATTCAGCTATCCAACTCAATGAAAGAGGGGGTTTATATAGGGGAAGAATCGGGTGAAAATGAGAGGAAATCAAAGGGTATTTCTGGGAATTTGCTTAGGGATTTTCCGAATTCAAAAATCGCTCCAGCTAGATTGAGCCACACCTGTACCTTCTTGGTACAAATTCGAGCCAAATCTGCCGCAATTTTAGGGATAAGAACGTTGAGAGGGACACCTGACCCCTTCTAGAACCCTCGTGGTTCTTTGGCTTGGAAAATTAGTGCTATGACGGAGAACAGATGGAGCTTTGACGCTGGTTGAGGTCGTTTTGCAGCTGCGTTTCTGCATTTGGAGTTGCATTTTGAGAAAACGTTAGGGTTTTATCCACCTTTGTCACAGGAAGAACGAAGAAGACGAAGTAACAAAGGGGGGTGGTGAGCTGGATGTACTAGGCGCATCAAAAGATGGGTGTGCGTTCTTTTCTGGGAAAAAACAGAGAGAGTGAATGTGTGAGGTAGTTTTATGTTGAGGAAAATGTTGTAAGTATATGTGTTGGTAAGGGAAAAGGGAAATTGGGCCAGGTATATTTATTTTAGGGAGTGGGCTGGCGGGTTGATGGACTTGTTGAGCCCAAATTCGGCTAACACAAGGGCTGATGAAGAGTGTTTAGGTAATGACTACATTTGCAAAATGTGGCCACTCTAGATTTAAGGGATAGCCAAATTAAAAGGTATTTAGGGAAAAATCGGCTAAGATTTAAGCGATTTAAAAGAATTAGGCTAGAATGGGAATAGAGATGGATTAATTACAATTAACCAATGGATCTTTCTTTAAATCTAAACAAATTGAAATAATTATTGTATTTAACACATAATTACCTCGTTTTAATTATGAAAATTAATTTATTCAATTAATCTCTCATTTGAATTAATTTGGAGAAAAATCAAGCGTTAATCTTCTTGAAAAGGATTTTTATGAATTCAGACTTTAAAGTAGTTCTTTAAGTAATATTATATAAATTTCGCATAATCAAATATGAAAAAATACAAATTGTTACTTAGAACTATTATAAAGCTGATTTGAAAATCTTTTATCCCTTTTTTTTTCAAAATAATTATTTCAAAAATTGTTTAAAAATTTAAAAGGCTCAATATTAATTCGTAATGTGGAGGGTAAAAATTGAGTGTCAACAACTGCCCCTCCCTTTCGGTAGGGTGGATGTAAGGAACCCTGAACAGAGGGAATTGACGTTCCCAATTTTATCCATCCACAGTTTCATCTTCAGAAAATGATTGGTTCTAGCACGAATTTTAAGGAATCATGGCCGAACTCTGGTATCGAGTTTCCTACATATCTCATGTTACATGAGAATTCAGGCCACTTGTAGTTTAAAAATGCTTGATTTTATGCACGATTTTTAAAGAATTCCAAACTATCCCAGTTTTGGAGTACGGAGAGACCGGAAAGCTGAGGAGTAAGAGGATTGGGGAAGTTAGGAATGCAGCCGAGTTTTCAATACAGAGCCCACCTACATATCCCAAGACTAAGGGAATCAGGCTGCTTGTAGTTTGACTCAATCGGTGGAAAAGGTAATCCTTATGTTAAGACAACCTTTGGCTTGGGATAAGTGACGAATAATTTGAGCTATAGAAAAGAGGCTTGTAACCTCTCAAGTATGAATATAGTGCACTTCACACCCATAAGTAAGATTTTACATGGACATAATTTCCAAAGTTCGAGGTGTATCGTCACCCAGATTTGAAAAGGAGGAATATTGCATCCAGCGTGAGTTCAGAAAATACCCTGGATGCGAAACTAAGACCCAAAGATGGGAAATACCCAAATGCCTTCTGACAGGGGTATGGTTTGATGGTGGTGAAAAGTCGTTCCTCAGCTCGCGTCCAATGAGTTTGATATTCCTCTTCGGACTATGTCCCAGTTTGCTGCTAAGAAAAAGTTCCACGTTGTGATGCATCCTTTTTGGTGTAGTCCGCACCTGTGGTCTTAGTTTTGAGAATTTCATCCTTCTCGGATGCTCTTGACAACATCTCAAAACAAAATTGTTAGTAGTAAACATAATTCCATTTAGAGAGGTAGTTTCTTTGCGATACCTCACCCTGGGATTATGTTCGAATCTCATGCTGTGACGTCCTTTTGACGCATTTTGTACCTGTCGTTCTGATTTGAGATTTTCATCCTCTCGGATGTTCTCAGTAATATTTGAAACAAAACTGTTAGTAAAGTAATCTAATAGAGAAAGATAGCTTTGTACCTCATTTTTTGCATTTGTTGCTTTTGAATCAGAGGTCGTCCTTTCCTGTCTCTGTCTTAGGAAATAGCAACTTTCATGACGAGAATGTGATAGCCCTCATAGTTGTTGGATATAATTGCCTTCATGGTGGTTTTTGAGTATGACGACCTTCGTAGTCGTTTACAATGCAACGATCTTCGTAACCATTTTTGGCGTTCTCTTGAATGTGATAGCCTTCATGGCTATTGACAGTTGTCTTTGCATATGCCTTCGGGATAAGTTTTGCTCATCATTCGTATCGACTCGACTAATAGATATTCCATGAATTTTCAGGCTTAGGGTAATCTAGCACATCATCTGACTTTGGATAGAGGCGGCTTACATATACCTTTTAATTTGCCAACTTTCGAGTGATCTTGCACATCATCCGACTTTGGATAGAGGCGACTTACAGACGTCCTTTGAATTGCCAGTTTTTAGGTAATCCTGCACTTTTATCTGATCTTGGATATAACGCGACTTACAGATTTCCCTTGAATTGCTAGCCTTTGGGTAGTCCTGCACAATATCAACGTGGATATGTCGTGGCTTATAGATAACCCTTGGACTATCAATTTTTGGTAGTCTTGCACTTTTATCCAATTTCGGATATTATTGTGACTTACGCATTACCCTTGAACTATCAATCTCCAGGTGATCTTGCACACTATCCAGTTTTAGATATCGCTGCATCTTACAGATAACTCTTAGTCAAGTTTTTGGGCAATCTTACACACTATCCGGTTTCAGATATCGCTGTGACTTACAGACGACCTTTGGCCTTCCAATTTTGGGAAATCCTGTTCATCGTCCAATTTAGATGGCGTCTTACAGACATCCCTTGGACTGTATGCTTTTGACCTCAATGGCAAGTGGTATTTCATTACCGGGTGTGACAAGGCCTTTGCCACGCGATCAAATATAGCTTCATCTTCTGGCGATTGATGCTTTTGTATGTATAAGCATACTTCAAAGTAAGACTTTGTTGTCTCTAATAAATAAAGGTGCATAAGTATCCTCGACGTCAGACTCCACCATCTTACACGATATTGAATATGAATATGCTGAATACCAGTCTTGGCATAATAATAAGGAAGCAAATACATCCTTAACGTCAGAATCCTCCATCTCACGTGATATCAGATACAAATATGCTGAGTACCAGACTTAACATAATAATAAGGAAGCAAATACATCCTCAACCTCAGACTCCTCCATCTCACGCGATATTGGATATAAATATGTTGAATGCCAGACTTGGAATAACGATAAGGATGTATAAATATATATGGCATAAATATGCAAATGAAAATATCCTCAACGTTAGACTCTATCAACTCACGTGATCTTGGATATAGATATGCTCTTGGGTCGATACCGCATAACCAGTGCGACTTAAGGACGCCTCTGGATGTCATCCTCTTTGAAACCGGCCGGTCGAGGGACATAATACTCGCAACAAATGTATCTACGATATTTAATGATGATGATGATGGTCCTCTTGACATGGTCCTCTTGACATGCAAATATTATAATGATGTGGATGATCATGCAATGGTGTGTGTAGCAGTTGTAGAAAACATCACCTTGATTTTTATGTTATCTTGTTGACTCCTTTGTGTGTACCCATGCTCAAAACAAACAATTAGTAGACATAACGTCGCTTTTACTAGCGACCACAATTAAACTTGAAATTTTTTAAAGACAACGTCTATGAAGCTAATCAGAACAACTTTCATTTTGAATGTGAATGAAATGGTCCTGCCCATTTCTGGGGACAACCATAAGTACTATTTTTGAACATTGTCTGTTCATTGGTGATTCTTGACTTGCTGGGGACCGGCAGAGAATGTCGTCGATCTCTTATTTGGTGTACTAATTTGAAGCTGACCAAATGTTCTAATCTGCTTAGGGACTCGAGGACGCTGTCAGTCTTTCTTTATCTTAGTAGTTTCTGTGAACTACAAGAAGATTTGCCTGCTTCTGGGACTTTTGCCTCTTAGGCTCCTTCCCACCATTTTGGCTTGTATCGCCAAATTTAGGGCATCTGGTATTGTTGCATTTCATTGAATGCGTTGGATAAAAAAGGGCTTTCGCTGATTTCTAACATGCTTGTTTAGGACAACCTGCATCCACAAAAAAATTATTAGTTTTTGGCGGAACTGATCTGTGTTGAAATCCTTTGATCTTCTGCTCATTGCTTTATCTTTTCTGGGTGCTTTCTGATCTCGGGTACTCATCGTCCTCGACTTCCCAGGTCACGGTAGACATAAGACAAAATCAAAATTAAAGAAGTAAAACTAAATCTGTTTTCAAAGAATTTTGAACAAGCTTTTGAAAAAGATAGTTTGGAAATGTCTCTGCCCGTCACGCATGTGCTAGCTCATCGAATGTCTTTTACTCGAGGCCTTGGCATTCCTGAAATACTACTGGTGGACTCTGGAGATCGTTTGTCATCCTGGCTGGGGAGTTTGACTTTTTTTTTTGAAAATCTGTTATAGCTGGGGATTAACCTCCTTCAGACTTTGTTACAACTAGGGATTTTTGAAGTAGATTCTGATCCCTCGGTGTTAGGGAACTCTTCGGAGTTTAATTCTGAACTCTTGAATGAAGCTTGGTGGAAATTTTGAGGTCCTCAAAATTTCTGCCCCAGTTAAAGGTTTTATGATGAATCTTGTCCCATTGGTGAGAGATTTGACACTCTGTGGGAATTATGAGATTCCTTCTCGAGATTCACTTCAGTTGCTCCTCAGCATATTCTGTGTTCCGATTTGTTGGGGATGATCTTTGCCTTCTGAATTTTTGAGATTCCTTTCTTGAAAATTCTGCCCTAATTTCCATTTCCTGGGTAATATGACCGAGCTGTTATGGCGCCTACATATCCCTTTGAGGCAGAAATCAGGTCAAATGTAGTTCCCACACTCATAGTGGGAGAATGTTGGAAATAATTAAAGGGATGACCGAGGCCGACAAAGGCCGCCTACGTATCTCATTCTTGAGAATTCAGGTCAGACGTAGTTCAAGATAGGAAGGGGAAAGATAGATTTTCCTAAGGGGTTGACCGAAGCTAAAAAAGGCCACCTACATATCTCATTCTTGAGAATTCAGGTCAGACGTAGTTCGCACATAGAGGGTAGGGAGTTTTTAATGCTTTTACCAAGTTCAAAAACGATTACAATCAGAAAATGCGATTACAGGGAAAGAAATAGAAGGAAAAGAAACTTTAGGCATAATATCTCTTCATATCATCAGAGTTGATTGGCTTGGCCATGCTTGATTATCTATCTTAAACAAAATCAAGGCTCCTCCAGATAGCGCTTTTTGAATGATATACATTCCTTGCCAATTTGGCGCAAACTTTTCTTTGTCTCGCGGGAGAGAGGGATTGACTGTCCATTCCTGGGATTGAATTCTGGATTGACCAATAAATTTTGGAAGATGATGTTTGTGCTCATTCTTGTCCTATTATTGTAGGACCAGTCAAAGATGTAGATGTATTGCTTGAGCAGACAGATGAGCTCTTTTTTTGCGCTTTTGTCAAATGAACACCGATGCTAATTTCATTGACTTGACCATTGCCTCCCAGATTGACCACCTCAGACTCTTTTAGGTGGGGCCTTTTCTGGTTTTCAAAGTTCTTAGACTTCTTGGTTGTTCGTTCAAGGACCATGATGTCTACAACATACTCCTCGATATCATCATCATCTAGCTTGGTTTGTTCGTTAAGATCTTGAGATGATATGACCGTGGCAAGTTTTAAGATATTATTACCAACCGAGTGGAGAGTCACGAGGGGAATTGTGGCCCAGTTCTGCAATTCTTTGCTAGGCCTGGCATCCCTGATCATGGCTGCTTCGGGGATTTCTTCTGTTATAGCATCACATTCCTCAAACAGATCTCCTATTCCATCCTCTAACCCATTGCTTGGGGAACCAATACGTATTAGGAATGACTGATATAGGTGAGGTAACGGCTTTGGCAATCTTGACTGTTTCTCCGCCTTGTCTTCTTGGACTACATATTCTAACCCGTGCTTGGTCATCTTTCCAGGGATGCTTATTGGCTTAGTCATACCATTAGAATTCTTTCCTAATCTGAGTCCTGATTCATATCTTCTCACTAGTATCATGCTCGCGAGCATTTTATAAATAGGTGGCATGGGGATTTGAGGAGCAAGATCCTCTCCCGTGGCATTGAAGATCTCTACTGTGTAGGAATTGCTCCGTCTCGGGACCTTTTCAATCACGGGGACACAACCATTAGGGCGACATAGGTGACTCCCTTCACCGTGGATCACCACCTCATGTTTTTCTCAGATGAACTTTACCATTTGATGCAAAGTTGAGGGCATGGCTGCAGCTCCATGGATCCATGGTCTCCCCAAAAGCAAGTTATAATATCCATGATTTGGAATTCTATATGAAACTCGGCAGGTCCCATTTGGATGTATAGGCTGACTTCTCTGATAGTGTCCCTTTGACCCCTATCAAAGACTCTCACATTGATCCTGCTCTGGCGAACTTTTCCTGGATCATAGCCTAGCTGAGCGAGTGTGGATAACAGGTAAATATTCAGACCCAAACCATCAACAATTAAAACTCCATTTATCATCTTTTCTTAACATTTGACAGTGACGTGTAGGGCCTTGTTGCACATTAACCCTTCCAAGGGTAGTTTAGCAATATCAAAGTAGCTTTTCCCTCCATTTTCTAATTTTTAAGGCTAACCGAAACTATTGACTTGCTCACAACCCATTCTTCATCGACCTCTATCATGTTAACAGTGGCTCCTCCGTGATTCTGGAGCGGGTTGTTATTAATATTGGCCAGTGTTGTTTGTAGTGTGACCACTCTTTGATCAATCAAATCCTGAATTTTGTGCCTCAGGTTAATGCAATCTTTGGTATCATGTCTGACTCCTCCGGAATGAGAGGCACAATATCAGTCAACCCTAAAGAAACGAGAGTCAGGATTGCCTGGTTTAGGTTGTATGGGATGGATAAATCTAGCAGCCTTCAATCTCTCGTACAACTGAGTTCTGGTTTCAACCAACTGGGTAAAAGTTCGAGGAACTTTCTTTTCTAGGTTAGGGCAAGGGAGAGGCAGAACTTGGCGATTATTGTAGTTCTCGGAAGCCTTTTGATACACTTGGAAGTTTTGGGGAGGAGCTTGGTAAATGGACTGCATATTTGGTTGTGGAGCTTGGTAAATGGGATGAGTATAGAAAATTGGTTGCAAATTTTGTGGAGCTGGGGGTGGGGTTGTTGGAACAAGTGAATTTTTGTAGTTGGCTCCGAAGGATTTCTGTGATTTTGGGCTAGGACTGGAAGATACCGAAGACACCTCCTTCCTTTTCTTCCTGGGAAGTCCTGCCGATCCTGAGGAGGCTGAAGCCTTAGCAATCTTGCCTCTTCGGAGACCTTCTTCTACGATTTCACCAATCTTGACCAAGTCAAGGAATGGTGCTTTAACTGTCAGTATCATTATGTCGTAAAATTATGACTCCTGTGAGCGCATAAACACCGTGCTTATTTCCTTTTCAGACATGTGAGGTTGAACTCTCGCTGCCTCCTTTCACCACCGATAGGCGTAGTCCTTGAAGTCTTCATTCGATTTTTGCCTGATGCACCTTAGAGAGTATCGATCTGGGATGACTTCCACATTGTATGCAAACCTTTGAGCGAAGTCTCAGGCTAGGTCACTCTACCTAGACCATTTCTTCAGTTCCTGAGAGGTGAACCATTCTAAAGCCTCTACGCTCAGACTTTGACTGAAAAGCCTCTTTAACAGAGCGTCGTTCTTCTAGGGACCGACCATCTGGTTGCAATAACTTCTTAGATAGGCTTCAGGATTCCTGACACTATTGAAGGTCTCAAACTTGGGAACCTTGAACCCTTATGGCAAGTCCATTTCTGGATGGATACAAAGATCATCATAATCATAGCCTTTCTCATAAGGCAAACCTTGGAACTCTCTAATCCTGGCTATCTCATCCTTCATCTGTGCCATGTCATGGTCATATTTCTTCTCTGTAGACCTCAGTTCTTTCTCCTTCTCCTCATACTGGTCTATCTCAGGGCTTTTCTGGAGAATGGGGTATGGTTCTACCATAGCGTGGAAAGTGGTTGATGGCATGTTTTTCACAGGTGGGGGCTGGACATGTGGCATGACATTTGGGTATGTGGGGGTATAGTTCTGTGGATCGATGATGTTAGGACGATTATTCTGGGAGTTGTAGGTAGTGGCGTATTTTGATAGTTTGGAGGGAGGTTTTGTGGAAGGTAGGCACTTAGGTTGTTGCTCTGGTTATTGTGCTGGACAGGAGTATGGATTTGAAACGAGGATCCGATATGAGGAGGGTTATTGGAGAGAGGTTTGTTGAAAGGTCTAGGCACGGAGGCAGGAGGATATTTCTTGGTTGGTTTTCATTCAATGGAGAGTTGAGTGGAGGAATCTGGAAAGGGAGCTGAGAATTGCCCAGAGCTGGAGTTTTAGCAGCGACAACCAAGCTAGCCATATCTTTGGCTTTCTGTACTTCTTCTTACATCTTCTCTAGTTTCCTTGCCAGTTCGGCAATCATTTCACTCTGTTCGGCAATAACATTGTCTCTTACAACCAAGGCATTCTCTTCTTCACTATAAGTCATTTTACCCTTAGCGAAGCGAGGGTTAGATGAGGAATATATTTGTGCCTTTGAGCGGGTGAAGTAAGGATGTTCGGCCAGTTTTGTCAACACAAATTAGTTTCTATTACCTGTTGAAGTATAACAACTCAAAGGCTGATATGTTAGATCCCGTCACTGATAAATAATACAAGATATCTGACTGAAGATAAACACGTAAGAATTGCAATAAACACATAAAGCTGCTTTTCATCAAGGAAAATTGATCCATGGGGTTTTGACTCAAAATCTCGATGGACAAGATTTTGCCCATCAATTTTGGATAAGTAAATTTTATCAGGAAGGTTGAATTGTTGATCTTATAGCATCTTTGCTTGTTGTACCTCTTAACTCTTCGTCACTTTTGTCAAAGTGAGAAATGAAAATTTCTTGAAGATATGGGCCGTGCCTTGAAGGCTGCCTACGTATCTCATGAAGGAGAATTCAGTCCCTACGTAGTTCGAATAGGTAAAGGATAAATTTTGTTTCATTTCATTTTGTCCACTATCTTTGATTACAAGGGGAAAGTAAAAATGACATTAAAGTAATAACTAAAAACTAAAACTCTGCTACTTTTAAAGCTTTATTTGGATAGTGGCGGGTCTTCCGGACTCTTATCAATCTTCTTATTCAAGGATGATAAGGTGGGAACTCCAACTCGATCTTTCCTGTGTCGATGAGATACTCTAAGTCAACTCGAAAGTGGTGGCAAGTCTCGATGTCATGGCCTCCTATCCCTGCGTGATAGAGGCAAATCTCCTTTCCTTGGCGCCAAGCCTTAGACATCTTACCTGGTTTTCTTTCCACCAGCTCCAGAATCTTGGCTTGAACCAACTCATCATAGATCTCATAGTAGGCAGTTTGAAAGACTGTAAAGTGGTAATGGTGAAATGTCACATCCTTTGTGATTGGCATGCCCGGACCAACTTGGTCACATGTGAGGATAGTTCTGGGACCCCACATGTGGCTTATCTGGAAACTGGTAATTAAGTGGTAAATTTAGGCTCTCAAGGCATTACATTCATCAGTGGTATGCCCTCTTCGATGTGGTTGATAGGCACACTCCTTGTGTTCATTTTGAGGGTGACACCCGAATCTCTCAGATTGATCGGGATGAAGAACTCTCATAGCTTTCAAAGTTTCATAAATTTCTGAACAGAGGATCACTTTTGAATTTTTGGCATACTCTCGAGAGTGAACTTTGAGAGTGATAGGCTTTCCTCCTAGCCTAAACCTGGTAGGCCACACAACATCACTCTTGACCTTGGTCCAATAAATGGTTTCCATGTCAGGGAGTTGAATTTTTTGAGCATTCCTTTAGAAATTTTCATGAATGTGCTTGTCCAGAGCGGACCCCTTGAGCACTTGGTCATCCTTTTTAGATTCTTCAATTACTCTCTCTTTTCCATTGGTGATATGTCCCAGCCCTCCAGTTATGTCACCAAATTCTAAGAGAAGTTCCTCGAGCTCCAAATCAAATCTACTTTCTGGTTTGGTCTTAGGTTTCCCCAGTATCTGGTCAACCACGACAATCCTTTCTTTAGCTTTGGTGGTCTGCTCCTCTACCTCTTTGGACCTAGCTATGGCAATTTTCATTAGTCGATCGACTTTCTCATGTTTTTTCTGAACTTTCTCCATTTCCTCTCGAATACGTAGCATTCTCTCTCACATGATTGCAGGTTCCATTTCACCCTTTCCTAAAAGAATGGAGATTTTTTAGAAGGCTTTAGGGTTTTCGGATAAACTTGGAGGACTCAGAGTATTTTGGTCAGACTTTATATAGTGGGCTTTATATTTCTGCCTACGGTGTTCTAGAAAATTTTGATATGGAGTGGACCAATATTCATTGATTCAAGCAACACACATAGCACATAAAGCAGTTTATATCACAATAATATCACAATAAATATCACGTCCTAACTGGGTGACCCTTTTATGCCAAGGGTAGGCCTAGCGAGTTTGAAAGACGTACGTGTCGTATTTAGACCATTCTATTTCCCCAAAATAGCATATATATATGGAAACATCCCTTTTAAAGGGATACAAATGCTGGCCGAAAGGGGATACATTTTAAGGGAGGGGATAAATACATAAAAGCTATGCCCACGCAGGGGCAATTTTAGGGAAAGTAAAGACACACAATAAAACCCACGCAGGGGCAAAGATACTAAAAATATGATGTAGAAGGCCCGTCCTCGGTTCTGCTTCTCTTGGATGCTCCGTCAATGCTCCTGAGTTCGAATTGGCTTAACCACATGTCGCTCTGAAGTTTTACCACTTGTTCACGCATAGGCAACGCCCTGGCTTCCAAGGCTTTCTTGGTCATTTTGGAGTCAAGATGGGCTATTCCTATTCTCATGTCTTCGAGTTCCTGAGTCAATCCTGATATGACGCGTTGATCTTCTTCTTGTTTCATAAGAAATTCTCTCTCTCTTCTAGCCATTTCCTCCTGGAGATTCAGTAACTGTAGATGGGCATTGGGTCTAGAATCGACCCGTGGTTCTGATATAGCTACTCCCTCGATGTCTACTTTCAACCATTGCTTGTAGCCGTCCACATATCCGGGATTGAACCTATCTGGGGCCAGTGTCTTTGGACCCATTTTCTCAAGTGTTCTCCAATTATGAATGATTTTCCCAGCCTTCGAGACTTTTTTATTGTAATGACCCTTCCGGTCATTCCCACGTTTAGGTTTTGAAGTCAAGCAAATCGACAAAAGATATCGTAAGACCTTTAACAAATTTTCAGAATTTTGGGTCAAATGTCTCGGGACTTTTCTCCCAATATATAAAGAGTTAGAAGTCCCCCGAAATACCAAATCGAAGGTCTACGAGTCTAGTTTCCAACGCACAAAACCGCACGTCCAAATAATCTTGGAGCAAAGAGTTATGACTGTTTTACCGCGGGCTGTCTGGCAGAAAACGGGTTGCGAACCGGATCGCGAATCGGGTCGGGTTTAACCCGATTTAAGCTTCAATTTCACGTTTTAAAATGCCATTTCAGTTTCGAAACAGTGATAAAATATAAGGGAGGATCCCGAGAGAATTCTTGAGTATCGAAATCGTGCGTAGGCGAATTACGAGCCTAAACTTAAGAACCTTATTAGCATCGTGCGTGTATTTGAAATATTTATTTAAAAGTTGAATTTGGTAAAAAATTATATTATTATTGCCTTTTCAAAATACTTAAAAGGTTTATGAAAAATATATTTGATACGATATAAGTGTATACGTATTTATTTTATAAGGTTTTTATACTCCGTAATATTTTAACGGGATAATAAATTTAATTATGTTGAAATTTATTATTATAATATAGTAGGTTTTATTGGAAATGATTTTCTAATAATTATGGTATATTTAAAATACTATATTTATTTTACCACGAATTTATGCAATACCCGAATATATACCTAACGGAGGGAAATTGGTTGCCACCTCCCCCCCCACGTGTAAGTGGAAGGTGAAGGCAGCACTAGTATATTTAGAGTGGCAGCATTTGATGAATTGCCTACTTATTATATATAGCTGCCAAACTTTAAAAGTTTGGCAGCATTTAATTCTCCTTCCATTCTTTTTATATATTAGAAGGTGATGTTGCAGCATTAAAGGCCACCTTCTATATACGTATACGGAGAGAATTAGGTGGAACTAGATATATTTTGACGTTGTGTTTAATTTCGGGAAGGAAATCAATTATCTACGTCAAGTTATTCAAGCCCAAATCCGATTCCGATTCCGATTTAGTTTTGGAATTGCTTGGAGTGGTTCGAGCTTGGACATCGTTGTTCTAGCAGCTTGTCGTCGGACGACAGGTAGGTTACGGTTTAATTTCCCTAGACTCCGCATATATAGAATAAAATTGTATTAATGGACATCCTTGGGTTGGTTTACTTAGGTTGGCGTACCACAGACCTTGACACGCTTTATTCATAGTCCGCCTATTTTTATTCCTCCGTTGTTTGTAGTATTTGCGGATTATTTTTATTACCCTTGTGGGTCCTCGCGAGGCCTTGTTGACTTCTGGAACATAGAAGGTGGGATTTTGGAATGTCCGCGAGTCCCGGGCATAGAATGATCCTTCTAGGCTGGTTATGCTGGCTGAGTAGCTGTGGGCCTGTGCAGGGTCGATAGGTTGATTGTGAGCTGCGGGGCAGCTATTGTGTGTGATCATACCATTTCCATGCATATAAAGAGGTTTTATCCATGTTTTTACTGTGGTTTTGGCTTCGGGCCTACTGGCACTGTTTTCTAAACCTTGCATGGCCCGGGGGGCCCGTTTTTGATGGAAATGATTTGGAAATGGTTGATTTCACTTGTGGTTTAAAATCATCAGTTTTATGATTATCGCTAGACTCGGCAGGGCCGGGGTGCTAGTTGAGTTTTCTTGTTACTTGAAATGATTTTTAGCCTCGGTCGGACCGAGCACCTGAGATGACTTTTTACTGTTTAGACCCGGCTACGCCCGGGCACCCTGGGAGGGGTTTTTGAGATATTTTCCTACTATTTTTAGTCCTGGACAGGGTCTGGGCATGCATATTCGAGACTGGGTCTCTATCTTGATATCGAGACTAGGTCTCTATCTTGATACATGTTCTGATACTGAGATTTGGTATGGGGTCTGGGACCTCCATGGACCTTGCTATCCGGGCCAGGGGCTACGGGCTGCGCGTGCCGGAAGAGGGGTATACGGGGG
>QJPP01006110.1:0-26135 GCA_003996215.1 Jaltomata sinuosa | reverse complement strand
AGATGCAGGGGGGTAGGGTGAGTACCAAATGCGAAGCATAAGGTACCCAGTAGGTATCATAGGCCGACTGGGCACATATAAGATAAAAGCGTAGTAACAGACAAAATAGAAGCAAGCAGTCACAGAAATCAACGAAAGGTACACAGGAACTAGCCAGAGGGAAATCAACAGAACCACATGTGAGGCCAGTAAGACAAATATACACACCATAGGCACAGGTGGAAGTAAGAAGTAACGCACCTGGGGTCCTTGCAATAACAATGTATACATAATAAGTTTACGAAATAGACGGTATACCGGTAACCTCAAGTATAAGAAGAGGGGAAGAGTAATGATAGGCATGCTCAGAGACATGAATCAAACTCAACTAATCATATCAATCTCAAATCCAGAAACTAACAGTCTAGCAGTAACCAATTTCATACTTAACCGTAACAGGGAACAATTCTGTAAGTAAATAGCAAGAATCTACCTAGAGTCCCCCGGCCGCCCATACAACCGAGGAACATAAACAAGTGATAACAAACCCTCCGGCATCCCATACTACCTTAGCGTACAATCAACAAACAACAAACAAGGGTGGAGCCTCAAACAATGAATGATATGATGCATGAAGATCTCAAGTGAAATGGTATCTTTGTATGTACCTCCTCCGGTGCCGATCCGGCCCAGCAGGTAGGTTCCATGGAAGGACACTGCCCATTATCTACTCACCGTATACCCTTCCTCCGGACCGAGTGAAGCCCCGGCCCGATGCGCAAGGTTCCATGGGGTCTGACCCCATACTAAAACTTAGTATCAAAACATGTCATCCGGAAGCAAGTCTGGGTTCAAGATAGAGACCCAGTCTCGAATATGCATGCCCAGACCCTGTCCAGGACTAAAGTAGTAGGAAAATATCTCAAAACAAAAACCCCTCCAAGGGTGCCCGGGCATAACCGGGTCTAAACAGTAGAAAGTCATCTCGGGTGCTCGGTCCGACCGAGGCTAAAATTATCTCAAATAGCAAGAAAACTCAACTAGCACCCCTGCCCTGCCGAGTCTAGCGTTAATCGTAAAACTGGTGATTTAAATCATAATTTTAGTTTTTTTACCCAAGAATATTCACAAGTTAAATCAAACCATTTCAAAATTATTTCCATCAAAAATGGGCCCCCGGGCCATGCAAGGTTTAGAAAATAGTGTCCGTAGGCCCGAAGCCCAAACCGTAGTAAAACATGTATAAAACCTCTTTATATGCATGAAAATGGTATGATCAAACACAATAGTTGCCCAGCATCTCACAATCAACCTATCGACCCTGCACAGGACCACAGCTACTCAGCAAGCATAACCAGCCTAGAAGGATAATTCTATGCTCGGGACTCGCGGACATTCCCAAAATCCCAACTTCTATGTTCCAGAGTCAACAAGGCCTGACAGGACCACAAGGGTAAATAAAATATATCGGCAAGTACTACAAGCAACGGAGGAACAAAAGTAGGCGGACATGAATAAAGCGGTCGAGATCTGTGGTACAAACCTAATGAACCAACCCAAGGATGCCCATTAATACAATTTTATCCTATATATGCGGAGTCTAGGGAAAATAAACCGTAACCTACCTGTCGTCCGATGACAAACTTGAATTTCTCCAAAAAAGCTCCGAAACGAAATCACACTCGAACTCGGACTTGAATAACTTGACGTAGATAATTGATTTCCTTTTCGAAATTAAACACAACGTCAAAATATATCTAGTTCCACCTAATTCTCTCCGTATATGTATGTAGAAGGTAACCTTTGTTGCTGCAATGTCTCATTCTAAATATAGAAATGGAAGGGACTTAATAGAGTTGGTAAAATGAGAAGATATCTACTACATAATATAGATATATATATTTGGAGATATTAGTGGAATGCCTAGTGGCATTATGCACCATTGTGTGCACTTTCCACAACTCCACGTGGAGTTTGGTGTCAACCCAAAGTGTTTTATCCCGTTATATATATACTCGGGTATTGCATATATTCATGGTAAAATATATATAACTTTTTGAATATACCATAATTAATAGGAAATCATTTCAAATAAAACCTATTATATTATACTAATAATTTTCAACATAACTAAATTTACTATCTCCGTTAAAATATTACAATGTATAAAAATCTTATAAAATAAATACATATACAATTATATCGTAACAAAAATATTTTTCATAAACCTTTAAAATATTTTAAAAAGGTAATAATAATATAACTTTTTACCAAATTCAACTTCCAAATAAAATATTTTCAAATACACGCGATGTTAATAAATTCTCAAACTTAGGCTCGCAATTCACCAACGCACGATTTTGATACTCAAGAACTCTCTTGGAATCCTTCCTTATGTTTTCTCACTGTTTCAGAACTGAAATGGCATTTTAAAACGTGAAGTTGAGGCTTTAAATCGATTTTGACCCGACCCGATTCGCAACCCGATTTCTGACAGATAGTCCGCGGTAAAACAGTCATAAATTTTCACTCCGAGATCAGTTGGACGTGAGGTTTTGTGCGTTGGAAACTAGACTCATAGACCTTCGATTAGGTATTTCTGGGGACTTCTAAATCTTTATATATTGGGAGAAAAGCCCTGAGATATTTTACCCAAAGTTCAGAAAATTTATTAAAGAAACTTACGATAACTTTTGCCGACTTGCTTGTCTTCAAAACTTATCATACGGCCAAACAAATGGCCCCGGCACCGAACTACCGGTCCCGAGAAGCCTTAAATGACTTGGGGCCTCTACAAACAAGCTCTAACGGTACAAGAAAAATATATACGCGGAAATAACCGGAAGGGTCATTACACCTAAAGACACAAAATCCAAGACAAAAGCAAATCGAAAGCTCCCAGACGAAATATAAGAATATGATGCAAGAAATCACAATTAAATAAATTAAGAGTATGATTAATAAATATAAATGAGGGAGAATAGATTTTAGAAGAAAAGAAAGGAAAATCTAACAATTAAAATACTTTAATAATTAGATTCAATCCAAAGGAGAAGAGAATAAACTCATTGAATGAAATTCTTACAAAGAATCCAAGAAGGGTTCATGAAGTCATAAAGGGGAATATCCCTAAGCTCACAAAAGAGTACTTAATATTCAAAAACTAACTAATGAAATAAACCCTAGGTTCTACTATTTATAATAGTACACAAATTAACCTAAGCTAGTTACAATAATACCCTTGAGCTAAAAATAAGAAAAACATTAAAATTATTTTGTCTAACCAATTAATTATTTAAAATGTAATCATATTTTGCTTGAATTTTCACCTTAGTATATTGTAGACCTTTCATGCTTATTTTATTAATCTTTTTAGGTATTCAAAATATTTTGGATCTAGTTGAAAATTTTCATATTCATGATGACTAATCCGTAATTCATTACTTCCATAGTGCATTTTCATATTTTTTGTTGTTTTACCTCCGTTAAGCCTCCATCTTGATCTACTATCTATGAACATATCTCGACACATCATCCTCAACTCCTACTCAGACTTCAAAGCTTCAATATCACTCTATTATGCTCTAAACCCATGCAAAATCCTTCATTCTTCTTCCTACAAACCAACACAAGCTACTTAAGCATATATAACATAAAGTGAGCTCAAAAGCGTATTAAAAACAAGTAAAATATAAGGCAAACTATAGTATAAAATCATGACTTCTAGCCTCACATCAACTACAAACTATAGTGCTTTGTCATATTTCTTCACGATGGAATACAGATTAGTCATCATGGATATGAAGACCGTCAATTAGATTCGAAGTATTTTGAAGACCTTAGAAGATTAATGAAAGAAGCATGAAAGATCTACCATATACTAAAGTGGAAATTCAAGTAAGAAATGATTACATTCTAAATAATTAATTGGCTAGAAAAAATAATTTCATTATTTTTCTTATTTTTAGCTCAAAGGTATTATTGTAACTAGCTTAGGTTAGTTTGTCTACTATTATAATTAGTAGAACCTAGGGTTTATTTCATGAGTTAGTTTTTGAATATTGAGTACTCCTTTGTGAGCTTATGAATATTTCCTTTTAACTCTTCATGAACCCCTCTTGGATTATTGGTAAGAATTCCATTGTATGAGTTTATTTTCTTCTCCCTTGGATTGAATATAATGATTAATGTATTTTAATTGTTAGATTTTCCTTTCTTTTCTTCTAAAATTTATTCCCCCTCATTTCTATTTTTTTAATCATATTCTTGTATCTTATATTATTTATTTGATTGTGATTTCTTGCATCTAGAACTACATCAATTGATATCAGAGCAAGACTAATGAATTGTTCCTACAATTCTTAATCTTTGACTTTATTATTTTTTTTGAAAATCCAAAAAACAAATCCGAAAAAAAAGAAATTCGGACTAAAAATTGAAACATCTTTGAATGGGTGTTGTTGGATTTGTTGAACATAGTCTAAAATGATTGAAGATCAAATTTAAGAGCATTTAGAGTTGATTTTGTTCATTTTTCTCCCATTTTTGTGGCTGAAATTTCTGTACTTTTTAGAGTGCAAAAATTTGAGATTTTGAACTCTTTTATGTAAATTTCTGCCTCATCTTTTGGATCTAAGTTATTTTGATCATGGATAAACTATATTAGATTTTAATTTTGGAATCTAATAATGAATTTAGGTTTAATTCTGGGTTCAAAAATTGGGTCATTTCCCTTGTGCAAATTTTATTGAGAATTTTGAAGTTTGAGTTGATTCCTTACTTCAAAAACTATTGGGTGATGCTTAAAAATGCTCTATATTGATTTAGTAAACTTGATTTGAGTTGTGTATTGATAGATTTGATGGTGACTTTGAATGACTTTCTTGTTGATTCTAGATTCTACTCGTCATTCATAACTAATAATTTGATAATATTTTCATTTATAACTAATAATTTGTTAATATTTTAGGATACTTGTTCTTATCTTTTGTATTAGTAATTGAATGCTTTAAATATATTTCATGCCAATTTATTTTTTCTTTTATCTTTATTTTCTTATGAATTATTTGGTTCAATTCCTATAAGTTTTAATTGTCCTTGTTTGTTTAATTATCATCTCAACTCTGAACCGATACTTGAATGCTTACTTTGAGTTGATTGAGTTGTTGGTTCTTGAAGATATTTGAGAAAATTTCGTTGAGAGAAAAAGGCAAGAGTTAGTGAGATTAATTGAGTGAGATCTAAAATCTTTGACCTTGAGTGTATACACGAATTTTGAGTGATACACGTGAGGGAGTAAATTTATGAGGTACTTTGTCTTTGTTGCTATTTTATTTTGGTTGCAAGCATGTCTTTCATAACTTTAGATGATCCTTGTGATGATGATTTTAAAGATTATGACTATAAGGATAATGAAAATTACTGTGATGAAGATTATGAAGCAAATAAAGATTATGGATCCTATAGTAAAGAATATGAGTATAGAGACTCTTATGCTTCAACAAATGACTTTGAAGATGGTAATGCTTCAAGGTATGACTCTTCCGCATACTCTTCTTGTGATGAATCTAATAGCGAAAAGTGATTATGGGCTTGACGATGATAATGAAAAAATTCTTGAAGAATATTCTTGTTCACCTTCTTACTATGATTCTAATTTATAAACATAAAAATAATTGTAGTTCTTATATTTTTTTTGTTGAAGGAGGAGGTGGTAGATCTTTCACAAAATAATTGAGACAAAATATGAATAGATATACTACTTATGATAAAAATATCATGCATCAACATAATAATGACTTAAATGCTTTGATAAAATGACTAACAAGTGTTTGTCAACTTAAGAGATCCACAATATTTCTTTGTGCCATCTACATTTTTGAAGGTGAAAGAAATGTACTTGGAGTTGTTAAGATTGACTAGAAGAAAGACAAATCTTGAGGAAAAATATGTCATTGCTAAGAAGAAGAACATGAAGAGGAAAGTTGATGATTCGCAATGTGTAAAGTTCAAAGTTGAAGTGAAGAGTCATCCTAATCCTTCAAAGGAAATTCTTGGATCTAGTTCAATGTTAAATAATGTTGAGAGAGAAAAGATTGAGAGAAGTAAGGGAGTACTGATAAGTGACAACTTGAGAGTGAAAAAAGAAGAGCTTGAGTTGAGGGTAGTGAGTGTATTTCCACAAGAAAAGAGAGAAGCATTTGAAAATGAGAAAAGTAAAAAGAAAGAGGGAAAGAAAATTGAGAGAAGTGAAGCAAAAGAGAGCTTGTTTCTTATTTTTATTCTAGTTGTAATATCTCTTTTGTAGATACATTTAAAAATAAAAGCAGGAAGTAAATAACAATGGAAAGGCTTCTACTATTGAAGATACAAGAATTGATCGAGGAATCCACTACTTCTTTAAATGTTTAAGTGAGCTTCAATGATAAATACAAAGGTAAAAATAAAATTTTAAGAGCTTTTCAAGATAAAATGCCTAACTCTAGTACTTTATTTTCATTAAGTAAGTTTGATAAAAAAATTTAGTTTATGTGAAGTTATTCTTCTTTTGAGCAAAATAATTCTTTTCTTTGTGATAAAAGTGATATCGAATGTTATAGTCAAGCACTAGTTGGAGTCACTTGTAAAAATCATTGAGATGATTTTTTTAATTTTAATTTATTTGTGACTAGTGTTCACACTTGTGATAAATTTAGATAATTAAAAAAAGATTATTTGATTACATGTGATATTGTGAATTATGAATATTCCTTATATAAAAAGAATTGTAACACCCCGAAATTCATACCAGCATTAAAACTCAGAAACCTCAGAAACTTAGAATTTTTTTTGCAACTGTTATGCTCCACGGGCACACGCCATGGGTCGTGCCAGGCACGACATCCCGTTAGGCATGACATGGAAGCATCTCAACAAAACTCATCCCCGATAGGCAGTTACCACGGGCATCAGAAGTCCAACAGGCTGTGGGACTCACTGTGGAAATGCTCTAGCAGCTTTAAGCCATGTCCTTATCACGACAGGCAAAGACAACGGGAGTGGGAGCCACCACGAGCCGTCAACTCTTCCATCGAACAGAACTAGTGACCCAGCCCCAGCTATGCCCTCTTCGACGACCAGGTCCAACGGGCTATCGCAGGCATGACGCCCGTCAGGTAGCCCATCCGATGAGAAAAATTTCCTCTTTATGTCAGGGATATTCCAGTCATTTCCCTTCCCCTTTAACTCCGACCCTAAGTTGTTTTATGGGTAACTAAAGGAATTTTTACTTTTATTTCACCATTTTACAAAAACTAATCAGCACTTAGAAGAAATTAAGAGAAGAGGAGCGTCTTTTCTCTCAAGAACAAGCAGAAAAGTTCTCTTCAAGGGTCAAGTAAAAATCCAAGAGTTCTTCCATAGAATCTTCGTCTAGGTATGTGGGATTTCATCAGTGGGTTCCTTTCACCCATTGAGTCCCTAGATACAGTCTAGTTTCTTCAGATTTAGTTCTTCAGACCTAGGGTTCTTAAATTCCAAGAATTCAAAGTATTTCAGTTTCTATGCTTGTACATGAGATTTCTTACCCATTTCTTGGGAACCTAGGATAGCCATAAGCTTAGTATTCAGTAACCCTAGCATGTATTAATTTCAATACTAAAAACTCATACTTGCTAGTCAGATAATTCAGTCAGTTATGCTTTATGATTCAAATGCCATCAGTTTCAGTATTTTTGTGCATTCGCAGATGTTATCAGTATTTGAGCTATCCAGTATATATATATATATATATATATATATATATATATATATATATATATCAGTTGCATTCATTGCTTGTACATTCCATTGGAAGTAGGCTCAGCACCGAGAAAACACAGGGATGAAGGCTCACCTATCAGTTTAGGCTGAGACCTTTAGTAAAAATTCCTAAGTCCCAGAACTATGGTGCCACCATAGGTTATAAAGGGGTCACTCATCAGATTAGGCTTGATACCCTTGTCCCTTGTGGACATCAGTTTAGTGGATCCACGTCAGATTTGTTTGTACCCTTGGCAAGGTATGAACACCCTCCCAGCCAGGGTTACAGGTTGTCCCTAAAGTTATCTCAGCTTGAGGTAGGTCGGTTAATAGTAGCTCCCACAGTTATACTCAGCAGTGCATTGACCTTGTATTTAGTTTTTCAGTTATTCAGTTCAGTTCAACATGTTATAGCTCATGTTAAATACTTGGTCATTGCATTCAGTTTATCTTTCCATTCATGCTTCAGTATATTTTCCATGTTCAGTATTCATGTTTATAATTTTGCATATATCCTGCATGCTCAGTACATTTGAAGTACTAACGCATACTTTTGTGCTACATCTTAGCATGATGTAGGTTCAGGCGCTCAACATCCAGGTCATGATTAGTGCAATTTTCCAGTCCCTACTCAGCAGCTCATTGGTGAGTCCTCATAGTTTGAGGAAGATAGTTACGCTTATCTACTTCAGTTTTGTATTTCAGTTTTTAGACTTTTAGAGTTAGCTGGGGGCTTGTCCTAGAAACTCACTTTAGTTAGAGGCTTTCAGACATAGAACTAGAATCAACTTTTAGGTTATCAGTTTTACTTTCAAACTTACTACATTCTTATATATTCATATATTCAAAGATGCTTGGATTATTTTTCCAACTTAATTATTTCAAACATCTTAGCTTCTACATAGTTTGTATTTATTTTAAAATACCTAGTTATGCCAGACCATGGGTTAGCTTGGGGTCACTCATGACACTAAGCACTATATCACATCTAGGGGTTTGCCTCAGAGCATGACAAACTTTGTATCAGAGCATCAAGTTCAAGTGTCCTAGGGTGTCTGAAAGTCGCATCGAGTAGAGTGTTCTTCATGGGTGTGAAGCGAGCCACACTTATGGGGGAAAAACTACAAGACATTTTTTTAGAAAATTTCCCTTATTTCTTTCCATATCGTGCTATAGAGTGTGAACTCTATTTAATCTCCTTCTAACTCATGTTCTTCGCATTACTAAAAATGCCTCCCAGAAGAGCGAACAGAAGGGGAAACAAAAATAGAAACGAAAATCAGCAAGCACCACAAGCTCCATCAGACCCTCTGAATGAGCAAGTCACTCATGCAGAGTTCAGGGCTACCTTTTAGGTGTTTGCTTAGGCCATGATGACTCAGGTTAACGAGCAGGCTGTGGCACCATCCCCACCTCAGAATAACTCCACAGCAGCTAGAGTCTGAGATTTCACTCGGATGAATCCACCAGAGTTCCATGGTTCCAAGTCTGAGGAGGATCTAGAGGAATTTCTTAAGGACATTCAGAAGGTGACAGAGATATAGGTGTCACTCTGATCGAGAGTGCAGACTTAGTCGCTTACCAGCTGAAAAGAGTGGCTCATACCTGGTATCAGCAGTGGGAGGAGTCTCAAAGTGCTATGCAGGCCCAGTGGATTGGAATCATTTCAAGACTATATTTTTAGATAGGTTTACCACTTGAACTCAAGAAAGCCAAGGTTCAAGAATTCATCAACTTAAGGCAGAATAATATGAGCGTGAAGGAGTACTTTCTTAAGTTTACTCAATTGTCTAAGTATGCTCCGTGTATGGTAGCAGATCCCAGAGCCCATATGAGTAAGTTTGTGTCTGGTATGTCCGATGATGTGGTCAAGCAGTACAGTACCACTATGCTGGTAAAGGATATGGATATCTCCAGGTTGATGACTCACACCAACAAATTAAAAAGGAAAAGATCAAAGAGCGGGGGGAGGGGGGAGAGACAATAAGAGAGATAAAACAGGTGACTTCAGCTATTCTCAGCAGAGGTCAGATGGTGTTAACTGCTCTCAATTCTGCTAGAAATCTTCATCTCCCACCCCATCTTTTTCTATCACCCCAGTGCCTAAGTTCATATAAGATCGACGTGATAGGGTGCCAGGTTCTAAGTACCAATGTAGTGTCACTATTGGACATACTCATCTAGTTTGCAGAAAGTGTGGTAGGAACCACCAGAGGGAATATATGGCAGGCAGTGGAAATTGTTTTAGGTGTGGTAAGCCAGGTCATAGAATGAAGGATTGTCTAGTGACTTCTCAGAAGGGCAGGGATACTTGCCCATAGAATCAGGCTAATTCTACAGCAGCTCTAGTAGGTCGCCTGACTAGCAGGGTGCCTCTTCTAGTGCAGGTGGTGGTTAGTGCCAAAATAGGCTTGATGCCCTTCAGACTCAATAGGACCAGGAGGATTATCCCAATGTGGTCACGGGTACGTTATGAGTCTTTCATCTTGATGTATATGCATTATTAGATCCTGGAGCTACACTTTCCTTTATGACTCCTTATATAGCAGTAGGCTTCGATGTTAGTCCATAAATCCTCCCAGAACCCTTCTCAGTCTCTACTCCTATTGGTGACTTAGTTATATCTAGGCGGGTATACAGAAATTGCCCTGTCATAGTTTCTCAGAAAGTCACCTAAGCCGATCTGATAGAGTTAGAAATGACTAATTTCGACATTATTCTAGGCATGGATTGGTTACATTCCTGTTATGTCTTATTTGATTATAGAACTAGGATTGTTCAGTTTTAATTTCCAAATGAACCAGTCTTAGAGTGGAAGGGTAATACCTCAGTGCTCGTAGGTCAATTCATCTCTTACCTTAACACCAGAAAAATAATTTCCAAAGGGTATATCTATCATCTTGTTCAGGTTAAGGATTCAGACTCTGAGACCCCAACTCTTGAGTCAGTCCCAGTGGTTAACAAATTCCTAAAGGTGTTTCCAGAAGATCTTCTCGAAGTTCCTCCTGAAAGAGAAATCAACTTTGGAATAGATCTCCTTCCAGATACCCACCCTATCTCAATTACACCTTACAGAATGGCTCCAGCTAAGCTTAAGAAATTGAGGGAATAGTTGAAACACCTTCTATATAAGGGCTTTATAGAACCTAGGATAGTCATAAGCTCAGTATTCAGTAACCCTAGCATGTATTAATTTCAATACTAAAAACTCATACTTGCTAGTCAGATAATTCAGTCAGTTATGCTTTATGATTCGAATGCCATCAGTTTCAGTATTATTATGCATTCACAGATGTTATCATTATTTGAGCTATCCAGTATATATATATATATATATATATATATCAGTTACATTCATTGCTTGTACATTCCTTTGGGTGTAGGATCAGCGCACTGAGTGGACAAAGAGATGAAGGCTCACCCGTCAGTTTAGGCTGAGACTTTTAGTAGAAGTTCCTAAGTCTCAGAACTACGACACCACCGTAGGTTCTAAATGGGTTACCCGTAAGATTAGGCTTGACACCCTTATCCCTTGTGGTCATCAGTTTAGTGGATCTAAGTCAGATTTGTTTGTACCATTGGCAAGGTATGAATACCCTCCCAGCCAGGGTTACAGGTTGGCCCCAAAGTTATCTCAGCTTGGGGTATATCGGTTGATAGTAGCTCCCACAGTTAGACTCAACAGTGCATTGATCTTGTATTCAGTTTTTCAGTTATTCAGTTTAGTTCAACATGTTATAGATCATGTTAAATACTTGGTCATTGCATTCAGTTTATCTCTCAGTTCATGCTTCAGTATATTTTCCATGTTCAGTATTCATGTTTATAGTTATGCATATATCCTGCATGCTCAGTATATTCGAAGTACTAACGCATACTTTTGTGCTACATTTTATCATGATGTAGGTTCAGGTGCTCAGCATCCAGGCCGCGATTAGTACGATTTTACAGTCCCTACTCAGCAGCTCATTGGTGAGTCCTCATAGTTTGAGGACGATAGTTACGCTTATCTACTTCAGTTTTATATTTCAGTTTTTAGACTTTTAGAGTTAGCTGGCAGCTTGTCCTAGTAACTCACTTTAGTTAGAGGCTTTCAGACATAGAACTAGAATCAGCTTTTGGGTTATCAATTTTACTTTCAGACTTACTACATTCTTATATATTCATATATTCAGAGATGCTTGGATTATTTTTCCAACTTAATTATTTCAAATAGCTTAGCTTTCGCATAGTTTGTATTTGTTTTACAATGCTTTATGCCAGACCATGGGTTAGCTTAGGATCACTCATGATACTAAGCACAGTATCGCATCTATCGAGTAGCCTCGGGGCATGATAAGAATACTCTTATTGATGATGGCGGTATTGAGGGATGACTCTGTGATATGCATGAATTTAAAAAATATGCTTCTTTTGAAATTATTTGTTATAGCCAACTTATTTGTGTTGACATGCCACTAGTTGAGAGGACTTATGAAATATTTAGTGAACCTAAAGTTGGTGTTGAAAATGTAGTTGGTTATTTTGAAAAGACTGAAGATTTTGAGTATGACACTCCACATTTATTTGATAAAGATAAAAATGAGTTTCTTGATTCTACTTAAATTTTATTTGATGGAATATATGATGTTGGTGGTAATGTGTATTATTTTAAAAGTAGTAATGGTTTATTGTATTTTGACTTTACTCCATTAGTTGAGTTAAAGTGTGGGATCAAAATTATTGATTCTTGTGAGCTTAAATTATTGTCAACTAATGATGTAAGATCTAATGAGTTAGAAGGCCGAACAAGTGACTCTTGGAGTATGCATAGTGTTGTTGATCCTATCTCTTGTCTCACTCATAGAGATCATATCATGAATAATCTTGTGAAAGGGGATATTTATCTTTTTGAGAGTGAATTTAGATGCTTTGATTCTTCATTGAATATTGATTTTTTTCTTTAAAGTTAATATTTTATTTAAAGATAACATGACTATTTATAATGATGAACGTAGTGATATTTTTGGTAAAGTTGATAATGTAGTAACTTTTGAATGCTACAAAATATATGGTAATCCACTATTGGATACAATGTGGGAAGATAATAATGAGCCTACAAATGAAAGTGAAGTAACTAATGCTAGCATGAGTATTAATTTCCTTACTTATTATACTCCACTTTTTGAAGATATATTCTTGTTGGATTATGCCAATGCATCTTTCCTAAATGTGACAACTTAATTTGATCTCATTTTTGGATGATAATTTCTTATTGGTATTTTTGATATGCTTATAGTGATTCTTGATGTTGTTAGGGGACTAATTTAATCCCGGTGATGTTCCTTATTGTATTTGTATTACTTTGAAAAATTATGATAATCTTTGTCTTGTTATTGTTTCCTTTTTTGTTTTGTAAGATTTGAATTCAAGGATGAATTCTTTTAAATAATGGGAAAATGATGAACTATGGATTAGTCACCATGGATATAAAGACGGTCAACTAGATCCAAAGTATTTGACCTTAGAAGATTAATGAAAGAATCATGGAATGTCTACAATATACTAAAATGGAAATTCAAGCAATAGATGATTACATTCTAAATAATTAATTGGCTAGACAAAATAATTCATTGTTTTCTTTATTTTTAGCTCAAGGGTATTATTGTGACTAGCTTAGGTTAGTTTGTCTACTATTATAAATAGTAGAACCTAGTGTTTATTTCATTAGTTAGTTTTTGAATATTGAGTACTCCTTTGTGAGCTTAGGGATATTCCTTTTTATCTCTTCATGAACCCTTCTTGAATTCTTGGTAAGAATTCCATTGTATGAGTTCGTTCTCTTCTCCCTTGGATTGAATCTAATGATTAATGTATTTTGGTTGTTAGATTTTCCTTTTTTTTCTTCTAAAATCTATTCTCCCTTATTTCTATTTCTTATTCATACTCTTGTATCTTATCTTACTTTTTTGCCTTTGATTTTTTTGCATCTAGAATTACATTAGGAAAGGCCCTAGGCGTCTCCGAAGTATACATGGACAGAAGGGGCGTGTAGGCTGTCCCACAAGCCTATGACACCGCACAGGGTTCCACAGAAGGCAAAATCAGGCCTATTTTGTCCTGGTTTGATCCTTTAGACCCAGAACAAACCCGAAACCCCCAAGACCCTATAAATACTATTTTCAACCATTTTTCATGAGTTTTTTAGCAGAGGGAGACACACAAACGTGAGAGGAAGGTCTACACTTAGGTTTTTATTCCTTTTTCATTACTTTTGATCATTGAATCTCTATCTATTTATGAATTCGTTATCTTGTAATTTGTTAATAAGTAGCTAAACTCATAGTATATAGGATTGTAGTTAAAAAAATGAAAGTTGTGGTTTGAATATCATATTGTTTGGTTTAATTTTCATTATTTTATTGAGTTATTTATATTCTCTTGATCATAATTGTTTGGAGGCTTGACAACCTACAAAACACTATCTATGGTGTGTAGTTTGTACTAGGAACAGAAAAATTATGTACGCTATAAAGAAAGATAGGGCTTGATCATGAGCTCATGCATGCAAAAAGAAAATAGGCTTCATCGAGGAGATCCAAGGAAATTTTTCCTACCACACCACTCCAAGACTTTTTATCAAGGGAACTAGGACATGGGTACTTTTTGTCGCAGTCAAAAGCACAAAGAGGCTCAAATATCAAAGGCCCCGCGGAAGAAGGTACCATAACATTTTCCCAAACCAAGGACTCACTTCTACCCTTCTTATTCCTTTTTCTTCCCTTAATTTTCCTTCTCTTTTTCTCCAAACCTTTGTCCAGTAAAGATGACTTTCAAGGGTCTGAGGGAGGCATAACATGTCCAGAGATGCATTCCAACCCAAGGTCTACTCTAACCTCAGAAGAATCCTCTCCTAAGTCAGTAGTCAAGTCAAGGGCAATTACACGCTCTCAGACCTTTAAAAATAGTGGTGATTCCCCAACACTTCATGACAAAGAGCTATCAGATTTTCCTTGCTCTCTGACGATTCTATCATCACCCACTGCTAGTTCTTCGGTAAGACTAGCCATGAAACTCTAAGCACGAGTTTTACATTTTTTCACTACCTAAGCGAGTGGTAAAAAAATTGGTCCATTTTGGGCTTTAATGGCTTTAGTTTTGTGGCCTCGAGCACCTCCCCTTTTTGGATCATATAAAGGAAAAAGACTTAAGTTTCCAATAAAAAATGAAGAAAAAGTAGTACAAAGAGAAAAAAAGGAAAGGAGAAAGGGATAGAAGACCAAACCAAAGATCGCTAACTGTCACGATCCAAAACTGGGCCATGATGACGTCTACATGAACCCCCCAGTAGACAAGCCAAAGCCCAATAGCGCGAAAGACAATTAGTAACAATTAAACTAAGGATAAGCGAAAGATATATACGAAAGGCAGGGCCAATAGCATATATACATACCAACGTACAAAATATACATAAGATAGCCCTAAAGTGAACAAAGAGACTAAACAACACGAGAATCAACCCAGACCTGGTGTCACTAGTACAAGAGCGACTAAAGTAAGGAGTAGCTATACAACAAATTCAGTCTATCCAAAATACAAAATATAGACAGAATATTCAAGGTAGAAAGCATGTAAAGTCTCCAAAAACGCCGGGAGCTCACCGCGATCCAAAATACAACAGGCCTCAAATGACAGGAAGGTCAGTTAGGGTGGCTCGTACTAGGTGCTGCATCTGAAAAAGATGCAGAGTGTAGTATGAGTGCCAAGACAACGGGTACTCAGTAGACATCATAGGCCGACCGAGCGCAGAAAGATGATATATCTATAATAAGATACAGAAAAGCAGCTAAAATACAGGGATCCACCTAAATCTAGTTATAAAGCCGAGAATCGAAACAATCAAAATAATAAAAAGGGGTAAAGTAATAACAAGATCAACCCAAATCAACCAACAATCCAAACACACCCAAAGCCAATGCAATACGATATAACAATGATGTAATGTATGAATGTGTGCAAGTCAAACCCAGTATCTAGTACAATAATCCTCCAGACTCTGTGCCCAAAGGCTAAGCATGAATTCGCCAGTCATTCTACACAATAGTATACAAGAAAATACGGGTCTATAACTACTCAATTAAACCTAGCCTACCTGAACGCCAAGCATCAACTGCAGAGGTCTGATCAAGAAGAATCTGGCTATATGAATGCGATTCCTGATGGAGGACAAACCCAAAAGCTATGGTTTCACCCTTGTTTAACCAAAATCTCCCTTCCCCAAGGATCCCAAGCTTTTGTGCAGCCTAAGAGTATTTTTGGAGTAACCCTCGTATGTTTTCCAACTGAGGAGGAGAAGTCTAATATTAAAAATCAAATTTTAGCTATTGCCTCCATCATACCACTATAGTGGCTGGATGATCGCTATAGCGGGGGTGCTATAGCAGTAAAATTCCCATTATAGCAGGGTGACATCAGCTTGGACAAATTTCAAAATTTGAATTTTTTGTCACGTCAACCCCACTTTAATTAAGTCATTTTTTAATCACTCTCGAAATCTGATATAAGGCGATCTAAGAATAATGACAAAATATGTCATTACAATATATACCAATTTACCCATCGTTCATCCCCGAATAATTCGTACTAAAGGGGAAGGAAAAATAAAATTAGAAATACCATAGTCCTACCTGGACCGCGTAATTATGACCCTACGTGAAACATAACAAAAAAACTTTCCCCAATTAGTCATATTCGACTCCATTGGAAATAATTCCCGCCCTGTCAAGGAAAGACCCTTCCTTTGAGCTACACAAAATTTTTTTAAGCGACCTCTTCCGAGTGCCCAAGAAATCCAGTGCCTTGTAGAATGTCAGAGTGAAAGAATTTAAATGATTCGGGGGAACCTTTTCGTTCCCTAAAAACTTATCCGTCCTATTGCTGTAGCAGAAATTATACCACCATAATGATAGGCTGACAACTATAATGATTGACAGTAGTTAAAAGGGGTGAGAAATGGGTTTCACTCCCAATCACCCCCATTTTTATCCAAAAACACTCCATTCCTTCCGATCACTTCGCTCTCGACGTTGAAAAATCTAGGTAATAAACGTACCCACTTGGTTCTTTACTTTATTGCATAAATATTGACAGAATCATAGTATAAAATGGTGGGTAAAGTAGATATTGAGTTGGGTTTTTGAATTTGAAAGGGTCTTCAATATGAGAGGTGTGGATGAGAAAGCACCCGCCCTAAACCGTAGGCTTCAAGAGTTTGACTGGGGTCAGTTGGTGGTGGCTCTCCCTTCCAGCTGCACCAGCTAGATAAGAGAGTTCTATGCTATGCTCCCTACAATTCATTGGGATGATCCCAACCCCACTATTTATCTCTGAGGATTGAATGTCCCTGTGGATGCTTGGACCGTCAACGAGGGGCTAGGAGTGCCTCATGTTTCGAATGAGGCTTATAAAGTCAAGGCTCGACTGTGGGATATGACATGGCTAAGGGATACCTTGGTGAAGGAGGAGTTCAGGGATGAGGTCTACGAGCCCAGTGTTGAGGGCATCACAAGTACTTACTTTTCAGCCGATGCTAAGAGGTGGCTGAATTTCATGTCTCAAAAGATCCATCCGTCGGGCAATACTACTGACGTTACTTATGCTCGGGCCTTGATGATGGATTGTGCTATGCAGGGGATCCTACTGAATATTGGGGAATGAATCATGTCTGAGTGGAGGGACTTCTATCGGGGTCCCAAGAAGGGCCCCTTTCTTCCGAGTTTGGTGTTTAAGTTTTGCTGGCGGTTCAATGTGCCTAAGGATGAGACCGAGAAAGAGGCAAATATGGATGTATCTTTCAACCCTCTCCAGGTGATAGTGATTGCCTCTACGGGAAAGAAGAAGAGGAAGGTGAACGAAGCAGAGAGCAACCAGGCTGCCGAGGGTGCCGATGATGATGGGGATGATACTACCCCTCTTTCCCAGTCACAACCCTCGATTTTTAGCATCCATCTTGAGGAGAACTTGGCCGCAGTCAGGCGATTTATGGAGGGTACTACTGCTAGAGGTACAACCTCGCCCCCCCTCTACTCAGGACTTTGCAACACTCTGCAGGGAGTTAGATGAGGAGAAGAAGAAGAGGCGCTCCTGGGACCGCATGCTTGCCTGGATGTGGAATACCATTAAGGTCATGTTCACTTGCTCGGACCCCAATCAGGAGCTTCCCTAAATAGAGTCGGAGGACCTGCAGTAGTTTCCCTTCTTGAGCAATATCGAGGACCCTGCTCCCGTAGCCCCTGATGGTGATGATTCATCCGTCTAGGACCTCCCCCCTCTTTTATTATATTAGGACTACTGTTCTTGGGCCTTTGCCCCCGTTTAGGGTATGTATTAGACGATGTTCCCCTTTCCTTTTCTCTTTGTTTTAAACACGTGGATGCTATTTTTAGATAATATTTACCTTGTATGCATACTATATTAGCTTAAACGGTGATTTCCTTATTTTGCATAGTAGCTTGTAGCTTAACTATCATCTTTAGACGCACCGAAGATGAAAAGAAAAATAGGGGAAAATAGGGCAGGGGTTCTGCCCCGCCCCTTTCGCTATAGAAGTTGATATACCGCTATAGCAACACTGCCATGAGGAGAAATTCCCACTATAGAGGGATAGCCATAGAGGTACGATTCCACTATAGTGGCCCCGACGGCAACAACCCAGAAAATTGAATTTTCTCCAGAGTTTACCCATTCCCCATTCCCGATTATCAACATTAACCCCTGAATCACCTCCTTACCTTTACGCATAACCCCAAGACCATCCCCAAAACTGCATAATTAGAAACTGTAATGACTGGGTCCATCATTACTGGTAGTCCAATCGTGCCAAGTTTTAGAGTTAGAAAACTCCGGGTTTGGGAGTTTGAAATTCTGGGCTAGGCTAGCCTCAGCCAGTTTTGGAGCGAGCTGGAGTCTAGAGAAATCAGGGTAAGGATTGGTTTATGTGTCTTGTGTTAAGCTAGTCTTCCACATAGCCAAGACATAAGGGATTCCGGGGGACTTTTCAGAATCAAATTTGGGTAAGTAGAACTCCCGAAATTGCATTTGATTGGAAGGGGTTGTTTCAGGTCATCGGGGGAAACAAGTGTGTTGTAAAATGGCCAAAACTGGGAGATTTCCGGACATTCCATCCATGACGAGTGCAACCATCCGTGGTAGCGGTGGAAAATACCGCTATAGCGGTGGTCAAGGAGGTCAACACCGCTTAAGACCGCTATAGCGGGAGTTGTCTGCTATAGCAGAGCGGGGACCACTATAGCGGGTCGATGGGATTTTAATGCAGAAACGTTCCTCAAAACATTTAGTTTTTACAATTTTATTTTGGGAGAAGGGCTAGGCAATTCCAGGCAATTTTCCTTTTTTTTCCTTCAATTTTCTTCCCTAAGGTAAGGTTTCTACTCCCCAATCTTTGTACTACGTTTACTATGCGGTAGAATTACTAGGAGGGAACTTGGGGAGAGGTTGGAATAACCTAGGAATGGTAGAATCCGGGGAAGGAAGGGGATTCCAAGAAAGAATGTTCTTGGGCATTGTTAAAAGTATATTATCATGATCATAGGTTGTTAAATTCTCTATTTTTATCCATAAAAATGATAGAAGTAGGTGAATTAACGGCAGAAAAGCCCAGGAAAAGGGTGGGATGATCATGGGTGGCCTGGGGTTTGGGGATTTGGTGTAATCCGGGTATTGTGCAGGCCTTGTGTGTTAATTGTATGTACTTGTGTGTTATTTTAGACCAAGAACGAGAAAGGAATTCGGAACACAAGAAAGCTCGGGTTGAATAAAGCTTGGCTCATTTCGAGGTAGGTGATGGATTATGATTTCTGTGAACGTTGTATATTCTTATTCTCATATCTAAGTGCTTGTATGAATTACATTGCTTAGGGGAGTTATGTAGAATGTCCAAGGTTCTTGATTTACAGTCTGTGATTGAAGGGTGTTGCTTGTTGGTTTACAAGTTGTTTGATCATCTATTTGACTGTGAGTTGTTGACATTTGGTTGGCTCGGGTACTACGCCTGGTACGAGTATAACAAATGGTTGGCACGGGTACCACACCTGGTATGGGTATACTAACGGTTGGATCGGGTACCATGCCTGGTATGGGTTTACTTTTGTTGCATTATTGCATTTTTATTGTTGTGTTGCATTGATTGATATTGGTTCCGTGAGTGGACCGGGCTGATTATTGAAATGTGTTATTGGTTTTGTGGTCCTTGAGTGGCCGGAAATTTCTGTATAACTGTTGTGTTGGTCTTGGTTTAGGCCGGGTTGTAATTGACATTTTGTGTTGTTTAGAGGGGATCCCAGGGTGGGTCCGGGCTAGATGGGAAGTTATAGTTATTGGTATATGGTTGTGGCTTAGAGTATCGGTGGTGGATTTCATGCGGGAACAAGCTAAGTAGAGACTTGTAGTCTAAGTGTGTTTGTTAATATTGTTGCATGTCTTCCATACCTTTTACTTGATATTGTCGTACTGTTTATACATTGTTTATCTGAAAATTGGCTGATAATCCTACCAGTACACAGTGGTGGTGTACTGATACTGCACTTGCTTTCCTTTTGGTGAGTACAGGAAATCTTTCAGCGGCTGAGACGCGACCTCATCTATAGCACCGGCGATTTCTGACTTCAAGGGTGAGCTGCTTGATCAAGCTACCTTGGATTTATCTCTAGAGTTTAGCCCACTTGTTTCGGGTTTAAAACTACTTCCGTATTTCCTTTGGGGTTGCATCCCCATATTCTAGATATTGGTAGTAATGTTTGGTACTGCGACTTTCAGTTTCTAGAGGGATTTTCTACAGGATGATATTAATGCTATAGTTCTTACTTATTAAATTGCTAGTTTACTTCTGTTTTGCTGGTTTTAGGCTGTTAGTCTAGGCAAAGGATTGAACTCTATTGGTTCGCTCATTCGGGGTTGGGTGGGTTCCACTCACAATGGTTTGGATCGTGACAGAAACTTAGCATCACGTTATTATAAAATCAATCACGAACTACAAAAGAAGACAGTTCACAATAACCCATTCCTGCTATCACACAAAAATGACCCCCTTGTTCCTATGGTTCCCAACGAAGACCAACTGTTATGAAACCGGAGCTTCCCTACAGTCATAAGTCTTTCCCCCTTACCATCTTAACCAATGATAAGTCCTTATCCGAAATGTAATAAAAAATCTCAATTCCAGACACATAGCCATTTATCACTAACTAAAGCACACAAAAATCAAGTTATGGCCACTTCCAGGCCAAAATGTTCACAGTAAAGCAATCAATTACATACCAACAATAGTAATCACGCAAGTAATGCAACACGCATATAATTCCAAGCTTCAAGTTTCAACATAATTCAAGCCACATCCACTACTCTTTATTCGCCCCATGGATGACTATTAGTCAATCATCCATGACTTACCACAACCTCTAAGGCCAAATACCAATTGGAACCTTCCCGGTTCCGATTTCTCTTGCTTGTCTCATTACACCCGAAGACAACCAACATCTTCTGACCTCGTTGAGATACTAATTGAAATCAAGAGATACCAATTGGACTCAACTCATATAAGTAAGCACCGACCACACGAAAGAGTGAAGGAAGAGAGACAATTCCTAGAATGCTTCATAGCTTCCCAAAGAT
This sequence comes from Jaltomata sinuosa, assembly GCA_003996215.1. Lineage (NCBI taxonomy): Eukaryota > Viridiplantae > Streptophyta > Magnoliopsida > Solanales > Solanaceae > Jaltomata > Jaltomata sinuosa. Next base: position 4,709 of record QJPP01006110.1, on the reverse strand, counting down.
TAGATGTGGACGTCAATATACCAATCCGCAAGACTCTATTCAACATTTGTTCTTGTTCTAGGAGACTGGTAACCTAGGCTCTGATACCATTTGTTATGACCCAACTACCGGTCATGTGCGCACCTACCTTAAGAACCTAAATAGGAGAACCCTTACCACCCGATCCAACAGGAAATATGTAAATTAAAATTAAAATTAAAACATAAGGAAAATGCCTTTTTAATAATAGAAAAACTCTTACAACTTTAATACAGAGAAATCCGCTATAAACTTGAATGCAACCCCCCTAGGAACTAGTCTAAACAGGTACAAGAGCTCTAAAGGAGAAGTACAATATGTAAAGAGACACAACTTCCATCATGGAAACGAAGAGTAGAAGTTGCTGGGGATCACCATCATCCTATACCAACAAAACATCACTGATCCTGCAACCCGACTATACCTAAAAAGGTATAGCAAGAGTAGTATCAGTACAAACAACACGCACTGGTAGGCATCATCGGTCAACCCGAATCCACCGTATACCATCATATAAGAAGTCAGGAGAAAATAATGCAATAAGTTGCAATAATCCAGTCTTTCAATATCCCTCTTTACCCCCATGATACTAACACTAAGAACTTGTACGTCTTGTCCCGAGCCTTCCAATCATGCTACACTACCAACTACCCAACTTGGAGACTCACACCATGACACCTAGGACTTCCCAAGTCATACTAAACACTTAGACTTCCCAAGTCGCACTCGCAATAATATGACAACTAAGTTCAGACCCGGACTACCACTCCACTATCCCATCACCAGAAGTATGCCCAACTCCCCAATGACTAGACCACATACCTCCATGTTTACAACTTACAAATGCCTGGACCGCTCAAGAGTCCATAGGACAATACCAAACATGTAATAACCACCCGAAAATATAAATCCTGACCCTCAGTCTACCTTCTAGCTTAGCAACCACATGAAACGGGTTCAACAAACACTTAAACAATGGACAATGACAATAGCACATACCCTTTTAAAGTCACTCAGACTAACTAAGGATTCCTAGACCCACACCTAAGTGTTTAACATGCGATTTCAGGCCTACACAAGGATCAACCCCATATTTAAGTGTAACTACCCGGCCTCTTAGGGACCAATATGCAACAATTACAATTTCAGCAATCAAACCGATCTACTTATGGTACCATCGACAAAATACAATCGACAAGTATAATAAACCCGTACCAAGCATGGTACTCGAGCCAACCATTATAGAACTTGTACCAAGTGTGGTACCTAAGCCATCTGATAAGTATCTCGTACCATGCGTGGTACCCGAGCCAACCAAATATGTATCCTACACCAGGCGTGATAGCCAACCAACCGAATATCATACACGATCCAACAAGTCAATATTTAATGAAAAAAACACACTTGTAAAACACCAAGCAACAAACCAAGTTCATTTCACATAATTAACACTCGGATAATTGGACATTCACAATTCCATTCCCTAAGCATGCAATGCGCGTACAATACTAAGTTACAGTTACATGAACATATATTTGCATTTGGAAAACATTAACCATCACCTACAGACCTGGTTCATAACCCAACCTTTATACCCTGTCCGGAGACTGACCCCCGGTTCACCCCTAGACACATATTCAGCAGACACATTAATTTTGAAACCCTCCTTTTAAGACAACTACAGTACAGGGAAAACATCTCCTAACCTTGAGGTTCTAACCCTTCTTATTTTATCTCATTTCCTTTAATTTAATTATTCTCGAAGCCTAGTATAACTAGCGATTTACTTGTTCACAAAACTCCCTGAACCTACCCAATAGTCTAGTTCCCTGAAATCTAGAATTGCACAAAAGTCAACAAGTATAATAAACCCAAAATAAAAACTCATCACCCCGACACCATCATTCCCTATTCAATCAACCAACCAGACAAATACAATAATTCTCCAGACTCCATGCCCGAAGGCCTAAGCATGAATCCTCTAGTCATTCTACACAATAGTATGCAAGAAAATACGGGTCTACAATAACTCAATCAAAACCTAGCCTACCTAGACACCAAGCATCAGCTGCAGAGGTCTGATCAAGAAGAATCTGGCTCCATGAATGCAATTTCTGATGAAGGATGGACCCAAAATATATGGTTTTGCCCTTCTTTAATCGAAATCTCCCCTCCCCAAGGCTCCCAAGATTTGAAGTTGTCACGACCCAACCCATCGTGAGTGGCACCCACCCAACCCCCGGATGAGTGAACCAATAAAGTTCAACCCTTTCCTAGACTAACTGCCTAAAACCAACAAGCAAAAAGTAAACTAACAATCAAACAATTCAATAACTAAACATAATTATTATACTGCGGCAAATCTCTCCTAGGAACTGAAAGTCATTGTACCAAACATCAATACCAAATATCTAGAATACGGGGATGCAACCCCAAAAGACAAAATGAAATTGTTTTAAGTCCAAAACAAATGGACCAAAACTCTAAGATAACCCAAGGTAGCTCGAAATAAGCAGCTCACCCTTGAAAGTCAGAAATCGCCGGTGCTAGATGCGAGGTCGCATTTCAGTCGCTGGTAGATTTCCTGTACTCACCAAAAGAAAGACAAGTGCAGTATCAGTACACCACACTGTTTACTGGTAGGATAATCAGCCAGTTTCCAAGTAAACAATATATACAACAGTACAACATATACAAGTAAATATATGGAAAACATGCAACAAGTATACAGGCCCTAGACTACAAGTCTCTACCTACCTTGTCCCAGCATGAAATCCATCTCTTACAGTTCTATACCACGAACATGAGCCATTAACTATATCCTTCAGTCTAGCCCGGACTCACCCTAGAATCCCCTCTAGACACATACCAAATAATGATTCAACCCAGCCTAAACCAAGACCAACACAACAGTTAAACAAGTTCCCGGCCACTCAAGGACCGCCAACAATAACACATTTAACTAGACAACCCGGTTAACTCACGGAACTAATACCAAGTATCACATTCAGTAAAACAACCCGGTCCACTCATGGAACCAATATCAACCAATGCAATACAATAGTAAATGAAACAATGCAAGATGCAATAAAGTAAACCCGTACCAGGCATGGTACCCATGCCAACCGAATGTTCTACCCGTACCAGGCGTGGTACCCATGCCAACCGAATGTCAACAAACCACAGTCAATAGATGAACACACACAACTTGTAAAACCAACAAGTAAAATTGTTCAATCACAGACTGTAAACATGAACCTAGACATTCCACACAATTTCCTTAAGTAATGTAATGCATAAAATCACTTAGACATGAGTACATGAATATACATATTCACTTTAAAATCATAAACCATCACCTACCTCGAAATGTTCCAAGCTCTATTCGACCCGAACTTTCCCGTGTTACGAATTCCTCTCTCATTCTTGGTCTAAAAAAACACACAGTACATATAATTAACACACAAGGCCTGTACATTACCCGGATTATACAAAATCCCCAAACCCCAGGCCACCCATGATCATCCCACCCCTTTTCCGAGCTTTTCCACCATTAATTCTCCTAGTTCTATCATCTTTTACGGATAAAACAGGGAATTAAACAACCTATGATCATAACAATGTACTTTAATCCATACCGAAGAACTCACATGCTTGGAATCCCCTTCCTTCCCCGAATTCCACCATCCCTAGGTTATTCTAACCATCCCCAAATTCCCTCCTAGCAATTCTACCGCATAGGAAATGTAATACAAAGATTGGGGAACGAAAACCCTACCTTAGGGAAGAATTTTGACGGAGAAAGGAAGAAAAAATACCTGGAATCGCCTAGCCCTTCTCCCAAAACAAACTAGAGAAAAACTAAATGTTTTGGGAGGTGTTTCTGCATTAAAAACCCGTTGGCCTGCTATAGCAGTCCCCGCTCCACTATAGCGGTCCCCTTATAGTAGTAGCCCGCCGCTATAGCGGTCTTAAGTAGGTTGACCGCCCTTTGACTGCCGCTATAGTGGTAATTTCTATTGCTATAGTGGTGGCCGCTATTGCGCGTGACCGCACTCGTCACAGATAGAAAGTCCGTAAATCTGCTAGTTTTGTCCATTTCACAACACACCTATTTCCCCTGAAGTCCTAAAACAACCTCTTCATGTCAAATGCGACTCCAGGAGTTATACTTACCCAAATGCGATTCCAAAATATCCCTCGGACTCATTTATGTCTTGGCTATATGGAAAACTAGCTCAATCCAAGACACCCTAACCCATCTTTACCTGGATTTCCTTAGACTCTACCTCGTTCCAAAACCGGCCGAGGCTAGCCTGTAATGACCCCTCCGGTTATTTCCACGTATACATTTTTCTTGAACTGCTAGAGCCTGTTTGTAGCGGCCCCGAGTCACTTAAGGCTCGTCAGGACCGGTATTTCAGTGTCGGGCCCATTTGTTTGGTCGCATTATAAGTTTTGAAGTCAAGCAAATCGGCAAAATTTATCGTAAGTTCTTTAATAAATTTTCTGAACTTTGGGTAAAATGTCTCAGGGCTTTTCTCTCAATATATAAAGAGTTAGAAGTCCCCCAAACTACCAAATCGAAGGTCTACGAGTCTAGTTTCCAACGCACAAAACCTCACATCCAACTGATCTCGGAGTAAAAAGTAATGACTGTTTTATTGTGGACTGTCTGACAGAAAATGGGT